>CM023947.1:3378634-3405297 GCA_013407115.1 Glycine latifolia
AAGGACCTTGCAGTTATCAGCATCAAGTCCTACATCGTTTGATACGAAGCCGATGTTCCTGCAGGTGTCACGCACGATCTTCTCGTAGTCAACGTTAGCCTTGGTGGTGATCTCTCCGAAGACCATGACCAAGTTGGTCTTGGTGCATGTTTCGCAGGCAACCTTGCTGTCTGGGTCCTGTTCGAGGCAAGCGTCGAGTACAGCATCGGAGATTTGGTCGCAGAGCTTGTCAGGGTGTCCCTCGTTCACTGACTCCGAGGTAAATAGGAATGTCTCTGCCATCTTTATACTTCAAAAACTGCACAACAAGCCCAGAATTATGACCTAAACAGTAAATCAAAAGTGCCATTTTTTAACCATACACACAAACAAACAAGCTGGATTTAAAGGAAGGGATAAATTCCCCTGCTCAAAGTTTGAATTCCTATTAAGAAAGATGTCCATATTTAGTGACCTATACTCGACTAAAATTGAAGCCTAAGGAATATATGAGAAACAAGAAAACAAAACAAAACTACAGACAAACAAGTACAATTACAAAATTCGCTAAAACTCTCTAATCACCAAACCCCATCTCAGTCAGCACAAGGCCCAAGGTTTAATTAGAAATCCAAAAAAGTGATTTTATTTCTCATAAGCTAAAAGAAAGAAAGGCCATTAGGAAATGAATTCGACTAGATCTGACAGTCAAACGCGTATTCCGCAGATATTAAAGAAACAGAGTAGAGTTTCACATGGATCCTAGATCGACCCAGTTGAGGAAAAAGCAAAGCAAAGCAACCCAGAAGTGCAAGCTCCGAAATTGAACCAGGGAATCTACGATATGATAGAGGGAAAAGAAAAGTACCTTGAGAGGTAGAAGAGAAGAGGAGCAGAGAGATATATGAAGGAGTGTCTTGGTCTCAACTCTGAAGCGATACGAGTTTCGAGGTGAGCATTGAGTTCCAATTTATAGGGAAACCGGGTGGCAGGGGTGATTTAATGACGGAAAAGCCCCTCAGTAACGAGATTGGATTGTGAGTTAGATTCATCCGTTTGCATCCACGGCTTAGATTGGGGAAGTCAGAGTGAATCTCAACCGTTGACTGAGTTGAAAATTGAATGTGGAAAGTGCCACCACGCTTACCAAACCAACCTTTGCCCTTTGGTGTGGGCCAAACCTGATTTTGACTTGTTTATTGCATACTTTTTATTTGTCTTCTGGTTCTCACTCTCTTTCTCTCGTTCTAATGCCTGGTCGCCTACTCCCACACTACTCACAAGATTCTACTGTTACTATTAAATATTTTTAATGGCATAAAAATCCATATATTAAATGATGAATGATTTTGTAAACAGAACAAGATTATAGCTAACAAGTGTCTTGCGACATTCTTTAAGAAATTAAAAAATATATATTTATTATGAAAATTAAATATATAATAAATTATTATCCACATTATTTTATTTTATGTATTTTTTTAAAAATTATTTTAATTTTTTAACCAATATTCTAAAAATACTGATTAACATTTGACACAAAACAATTAGTCTGGTTTGGTAAGGAAAATATCCATGTCTTGTTTGAGTCTGGTTACCCATGGGAGAACGAACCTCTTCAATGGTCAATGTATAGATATTTCTATAAGCGTTTTTTTCCTGGCATGAGGCATGCTGCCATGAAACTTTTGTTTTAGAAATTAAATAAACATTGGTTTGGTTACATTTGTGGTTCCTAAAATTCAGGATAAATCTTGTTTTGGTTTGTCAAATTTTTTTTAAAGAAATATCTATCAAATTTGAAAAATACCATTTTTAAACATTGGTTTAGTTACATCTGAGGTTCCTAAAATTCAGGATAAATCTGGTTTTGGTTTGTCAAATTTTTTAAAAAAATAGTCTATCAAATTTGAAAAATACCATTTTTATACTTTAAATTTACCGTTACGGGATTAAAATGATTTTGAAAAAAAATCATTTTATCCTCTCAAATTTAGTACTTATGGACTAAAAATATGTTTTTTAAATTTTAGTAATTTATTTATTTATTTATTTAGATTTGGGGCATCAAAAGTGGATTCATCTCAAATTTTAGAGACTAAAATATATTAAGATATGCATATTTTAATTTTTTTACATCAAGAATGATTTTTTTAACAAAACAAAATCACACTCATATATTTAAGTTTCCCAAATAAATATACATAATGTGATTCAAGTGAACTAAAGTTGAATCCCTAAAATAAAGTATTAAATTTAAGACTGGTGGACGAAAATAAAATATAATTAAAAAGAGAGATGTCACTAAAAGTTGTTAGTCATGTTTTATGAAGAATATTAGTTATAAATAAAGTTGTTGACGAGTATTTTGTACTCATAACACAATTGAAAAAAGGAAATATATATTTTACATGAAATTAAAAGTATTAATATCTACATAAAATTTAATTAATATTTAAATTATAAAATAAATGAATATCACATGGATATTGAATATTTTTGTAAAAAAATATTAATACTTAAATTATTGAGGTAATAACTGTTCATAAATTGAATACTTTTAATATAAATTTATCTTGATTATAAATGTTTTACTTATTTAGTTTTGTTTTTAGTCATACTAATTTAAAAAATATTTAATAATAAAATACGACTTCTTAAAAAAATGTGTTATGATATTATTAATAAATTTTAAAAAATTAATTACATGTTATATTATACATTAGAATAACAAAAGGATCCAACTTAGTTGGATGAACATGTGAGTTATTATAAATTTCTCAATATTGTCTTTTTCATTTTTACAAATAAAACAAAATAAAACAAAATTTATAGTACCATCAAACACGCATTTTAATTTAATGAGATTGTCTTAGTTTAATTAGTAGTGTTGAATTTGAATCTTATGTGTAATTACATTAAATATTCATAGTACAAATTTATTATTATTATAATTCTACACGGCTCGAGTAGAATTATCTTTTATAAAAGGAATATGGAATCTCTTAAGAGAAAAAGATAGCTTGTACAATACATGGTTCTAAAAAATAATGTGTACTAAATGACACACTTAGATTAGTTATGTTGTGAGTTAGTCTGTGTTTGGTTCATCGTGTAGAGGCAACGACTTTGCAAGAATTCACATCAAATTTATGCAATTGACTAAGAAGTAACTATTACTAGCATTTAAAATGATAGACGTCCAAGGCTATGAATGTCAATTCAAACATGCATTTAATGCAGTGATCATAAGTTTTCAAACAATTAAACTATCTATGCATATCATTAGTTACCTTATTATTTTTATTTTGCATTTTACTCACAATATATATGTTGGTCAGGGTATCTGGAAACATTGTTCAAAGATTAGTTCGGGATCCAGATTCTCTGTGGTCGGAATTTTGACGCATTCATATAATTAACTAATGATGATTCTATGATGAAATGACCAGATTATCATATTTTTAAGTTTTTAATTAAGGTCAAACTTAAATGAAATAGCCAAAATATGAATCGTCCAATTTTTATTTAACAGTGTAAATTTACAAGTGCCTAATTGTGTGAATACAACAAATCCAATTCCATCAATTTATTATGCTCTAGTGCAACTTAGCATTAATCAACATATTTTCGCAATAATTTTATTAGTCACACTCTAACCAAATCTTTTATCATAATCCATTTTTAAGAAAAATAACAATGTCTTTAAAGTGTTAATTAAAAAACTAAAAGTTGAAACTTTAATATTAAAATATTATCAATACATTTTATCACAACTTTCAATGAGAATTTTATTTTTAATATTTTTTATATATAAATTTCCTCACTAATATCATAAAGACAATTGTAAATAAAACTCTTAATTTAATTAGTTGAACATTTTAAAAATGTGCCAAGAGCCCAAGACATGCTGTGGAGAATTTCAAATTTCGAGACGTGGAATTCAACACTGAATTGTTTTGTTATACTACAAAAGTCACCCATTTTATTTTCCTGTTATATTTCCATTTCGTGGACCATTCAAATTAAGTGTTAACTGATAAATCGAAGTAGAGTATATGAGAAATAAAAAAAAAAAAAAAAACTCGGATAAGTTGAAAGTCTAATGTTACCGATTACCGAAGGCACGAAGTAAGTAGGAAGTTTTGAAAAGGGATATGGTTGAATATAAAATCCCCACCAATTCTGACCCTCGTTTAGTTGAAGTGCAAAATATGGTCCGCAGGAGAGTTCTATGGTGCCACATCCTCCTCAGACCAACACCATGAAAACGACAAAACTTATTATTAATTTTTCTGAAAGATATTTGTAAAATCTTTTGCAGATTTATCAATTAATTATTGCATTTTATTATTAAGCATGTACATCAGTTGATACCAAATTACTTCAGCTTAATCATAATTAATAATTTAAAGAAGATATAAGATTGATTCACTGATTGAAAAAGGGTGAAGAGAGAAGAAAATGAAGAGTAATTGCGGATTCAAATTTTTTCAATTGGTATTTTTAATAAAATTAACATTTATTGATAAAAAAATTTAAAATTAAAATATTAAATTGTATTAATTAGTCGCATTTTTGCACCATGAAATCGTAATAAACAGATACCATTCCAATCACACAAATTTTAGCCATCATTTTATGGTTTGTAAATAACGTGTCTCTATCGATTGACCTTGACTGGAAAGCTAATGCAAGGTTAACAGTGGAAGCAACGCAAAAGATAAAAGATTTTGGTCCCTTTCCATTTCCATTGGAACTTGTAATAAGTCCTTCAACCAAGAATTCTCATTCGTTTATATATATATATATATATATATATATAAAGTTTAAATTGCACAAAGTTCTTTCCATTGTCAAGTATATAATATTTATATTATTATATTACATCGGCATCACATGGTTGTTGGTCGATTTTGATTTGTAGCAGATGAACAACGAAATGAGTTGGAAACCATCGTAGTCAAATACCCAAATCTTAGTACCCCTAAGACTTTTTGGTTTAGATTTCTATTTTAATTTTAATTCCATTTGGACAGTGAGAGCTCACAAATGCATGACTTTTCAACTCTCTTATGTTGAATGTTTGAATAGAACCAATGCATCTACAACTTTTACAAGGAACTATTGAGCAATGTCATGACTAATTATTTTCATGCATTCTGTGTGTTTCACGTCATCATGAGAAATATTCAAGGTCAGACCTGACTGAATTGGACAAGAAGAAGTTGATATTAACTACTTGGTTATGGTTCACTTTACATTTTCCTAAAGGCTGCACATGTTCTGCCAAAAACTCTAATTTGCATTAACATCCTGATTATATGTTGTTAGGTGAATGACGTTGGTTATTATGTAATGCTTTTAATGTATAGTTCAATTGTCAATTTTTGAATCATCTGAAGATAAACCATTCTTTTCAGTGTTGACTATTTTATTTTCTACTTTCTTCATTTTATAAGCATATATATACTCTCTCACGTAAATAATGATAAATAATGATTTGTTGTGCTTTAAATAAAAATGTCTAAATTAAAGTTATAGAGTCACTTTTTTTTTTCCATGTTAGAAGTAGAAGACTTGCATGTGGTGCCAGTGTCCATTTAGAATATATATATATATATATATATATATATATATATATATTACATAAATTGAAAAGTGAAAACTATTACTGCCACTCATTTTCCTTAATTCTTGGATCAACCTGAGTCTTGGCCAAATCACTACACACCTTAAAGAATCTTAGGACAATGCATCAACCACTCCAAGAATTATAACCTCTGCCTCTACCAAGCAACTGTCCTTCACCACTTAACCAAGGTTTTGATTGGTGAAATTATTGATAGGCATAAATCTGGCTGCACCATTTTCATGGCTTGAGGCACTAAACCAGTAGTTAGCTGCAAGAAGAAGAGATTGTTAGCTATTGGACTGATATATGCTATTGTTTTCTTATACTTGTGAAGAATGCTGTCAATAATGTTAGTGAGTGTATGGATAGCCCTCTAAAATTATGGTAAACCATGGTGAGGTGACTCAATCTTGATTTTGATCTAATTTTGTATGTTTGAATTGTTTTCAAAATTAAGATAGAATCAATTATGATGAAAAAAAATCATGATAGAATTAAAGCAAGTAGGAATAGTTTCTATTTCTACCAAAGTTAATTCTATAAAATTAATTTTGTTACCATCAATTTAAACACACACTTAATTCGTTGAAGTATCATTTTTGTATCACTAGTGCTTATCTTGAGGAACTGCACCTCATAAAAGTGATCAAACTATACCTTTTCAAAAGTGATGTTTGGCTTGCTTTTGGTCAAGCGTAATGTTATTTGCGCATATATTTTTGAACAAGGAGAAAGGGCTGATGGGTCAGCTAAGGCTAGATACAGAGAAAGATAATTGCCCAATTCAGCACCTTTTCCTTTGGGATATAGTTTTATCTTCCTGCCAAAAGACAACATAATGAGAAATTAGGAAATTGTTAAAAATGTTTGCCTCTTGCTGTAGTATGAAGCAAAACTTCAAATAAATGCACTTGGGAAGCAAAATTCCTTTGTGTGAATTAATCTTATTAAAGTTTTCTTCAACAAAATATATCAGTTTATATTTATTTATTTTTGGTATGGATTCTTCATCTTTGCCTACATTAACTAACAAATTCAGAAAAAAAGGAAGTACATATCCATCAAGCAGGAGATATATAGTTGGTTTAGTGATGAAAAGAAAAGGAGAGGGAAGAGAAATTACAAATTCAAATTTTCTACTAACAAATACTAATAACTAAAATTTTTCGATAAAAAAAATATCCATCAAATTTAGAAACAAGCAGGGTTAATCATTTGTACCACTAGTTTCCAGCATTGAATGGTTTAGAATCATAACACTCTAAATCCAATTTGAGAGGTTGTCAAACTCGTAGAGGTGCTTCTATACAATGGCTTCCTTCATCATTACCAAACATTTTCCTTTGCTTGTGCTGCTTTCTTTGCAAACAAAGACATCTGCTCCAAAAGCACAAGTATCGTCCACCAGATAACCTTTAGAGGCAAGGTTAAAGTCTATGAGAGTATCTTGAGTACAAGATTTTGAACTCAAGATTTAATTTTTATTAGATCTTTCAATAAAAGAGGTGAATAAATCTCCGACATAGATAATGATTTCTTGTAGAAGAACTCTTAAAATAAGCAAATGTTCAAAAAGGAATAATTTTTTTTCTCTCCTCTTAAGATTTTAAAATGAGATCTATCACTAAAGAAAAAAATGAAAGAGATCTTAAAAGATCTTCAATTCTATATGACACTATAGAGTCTACCAAAAAGTGATTTAAGATTCCAATTTAGGATCTACCACTAAAAATACTGAAAGGAACAAATTGATCAATTTCACATTCAATCTTCATTCTGTGAAATCTCATTTCCTTTCTCATAATATCTATTAAATCCTATGTGATACTATGTCAAAAAGTGGTATAAAATCTTAATTTGAGATTTATCACTAAAAATGCTTTCAGGTAAATAAATTGATCAATTCCACATTCACTTGCATTTTGTGAAATCTTGATTCCTTTCTCATAGCATCTATTAAATGCAGGGTACCAAAAAGGGTAAGAAACCCTTGCTTTGCAGGTAAAAAACTGAACTATCTTAGTCCTAGCAACAAAATATTTTTTCAAACTTGGAGAAAGTATACATTTTGTGTTAAAAAAAATCTTTAGATAAACTTCTTCCTAAATACTTATAGACATGAAAATAAAAAGGTAAATAAATTGAATTTTTCTTATAAATTAAAATTAACTTATTTTTCTCAAACTCTTGTAAAAGTTAGTTTATAAAGAGAACTTCTATAAAAAAAAGTTAATTTTGTTTTACGGAAAAAACTTTATTTTTCTTTCTTATTTTCGTTTACGAAAAAAAGTATCCAAATTGAACCTAAATTTACTCAATAATTTCCCTTGGAAAAGTAAATGGTAAGAAACTGTATTCGAAGAAACGGTAAAAAAAAAAAGAAGAAAAAATTAAAATAGATGCCCTGCACAACTAGGTAGTTGTCGTTGGTCTGATCATGCAAAAAGAATCGAAAATTGACATAGATTTCCCAACCATGATGAAGTGAATTTGTGTCAACCAACGCCAAGTAGAGTGATATGTGTTCCCTTATATTCTTGCTCTTGTTTCCACTAGGGCACAGAACTAACTTCTTACGAGATAATTGTAATTTGTTAACATAATATAGTCATTGGCCTAAAGTTATGGCATCCATTGAACTGTGGTGTAAGCTGGATTCATCATTTAAGATTATTTTCAACTAGAACATATAAAAATGTGTACCATTTGTAGCCTCCAGCTTCAAATTTCCCTGATTCGTATCTCTCTATAGAATTCTTCGCAAGGAGTGAAAATGACTGTACTTTCATTACGTAATGAGCTGGTGCAGCATCTACAGTAGATCGTGGAATGGCTGCAATATTATTTATTGGTGAATGACAAAGTGAAATTTACTTGAAAAATGAAATTTCAATTGTATTTAGGCTTAATTAATTGCATTTATACCTTCATTTTTTTTTAAAATTTTAACAAATTTTTCCACTGACAAATTAATTTAGCATATTTTATCACCAATTTTTAAAAAACTTGCAAATTTTATCCTCCACCATTTATCTATTAACAAATACAAAAGTTGGATACTAGGATTTGCAAAAATAAAAGATAAAAAGTTAAGAGCGAAATTCGTCAAAAAATGAAAAAAGTTAAATGCAAAATTTGTAAAAATATAAAAAGTTTGGAATAAAAAGTGTAATCATGTTAGGAATAAATTGGTGGAGGGTAAAATTTATAAGTTTCCTAAAAATTAATGATAAAATACATTAAATTAATTTGTTGGGGGATACAAAGTGAAATTAAACTATCTATTTTATCAACATTTCACCTTTCAATTTGAATCCTATTAAAATTATGTTGGTTTAGTTATTCAAGCAGTTGTGGGCATAATGATAGGCATTTCAATAACTATTGCTGATTAAAAAAAAAACAAGGATAGGTGACAAGCAAAATGTATTATTATTATTATTTAACTTTTTTGTGACAAGGAGAAGCAAAATGTATTATGCAGTTAGAAAGTCAAATCCAAAATTCGTTCCTGACCCAAAAATCTCATTGTTAACAAAATTTGTCAATTTTGCATTTGCATGTCGCATAGATGCATACATGCCAAAATAATTATGCAGACACACATGGAAACAGACATTTTAAAAGACATTACACAGAAAAGAAGGAAAGGAGACAAACCATCTTGACTACCGATAATTAGATATAAGCTATGTGGCAATGAGATCAGAAAGGCCGACAACTATTTCATGTCACCACTTTGAGAATGTCAACGTTATTTATATTATTGTGTTTCAATATCCTTTCCTTGAAGAAAGCTGTTATAATTAGTTCAAGGAAGTAGACATATATTCTCTACTTTTAGCATGACTAAAAAGCAAAAAGGTTCTCTATGAACTTTTTAAGGTTTTATCAACTATATTCGTTAGAAAGGATTGATTTCAAGCATAGGAATATTCTTTGCTTCAAATTGTATATGAAGGAATTATATCTTGAAGAACTTTACAATGTCTTATTTTTTATCCAGGACCGAAAAGTGTCGCTTTTTAATCATTCATTCCAATGCCAAGTATAATGAACAAAGCTTCTTCACATTGTCGCTCTTGTTTCCACTTGAATGGAGAACCATTTTTTTCTTTCAAAAACATTTTGTATAAAAAGGGTCTTGCACTTAGTATGTTTGGATACCACCAAAATCATGGTGGATCTAATAAATTCAAGTAAAATACATGATTTTTCAGAAGCAACAATGAATTATTTTAAAGATATCGTGATTTTAACCTCGATTTTGTGTAATCACACTGTCATTCCAAACATATCATTACTAGGTTAGGTTAACATTATATTCCATAAAATATCATGTTAATTACGATCACATGACTATATGGTGTAATGGTACTCATATAAAAAATGGTGTAATGGTGCATTAGCTGCGAAAAAAGTTTGGCAAAAAGCACCCAATAGATAAACTAAAATGATAAGCTTTTGAACTCAGCACTTGGGGAACTCTTCAATGTTAAGGGTTTCCTTGATTTCCTCTATGAGTAAGCACTTATGAGGAGGATTAAGTTTATTATTTGGATTGAGAAGGATAATGAGATCCTCAAATTATTGTTTGTGCGTTATAAGTGTTATTGCAAGTTTATAAGAATTAAGAAACAATACTAATTTTGAGGGCTTTTTTTTATTAAAAAGGTTAAACAGATGGCAATGTTTTTTGAATTATTCAATCCGATAATCCAACCTAACTTAAGGCTGTGTTGAGTTATATTTAAATAAAGGTGAATTCAATCTAAGTCAATTAAGTTTGATTAAACCTTGAAAATCAAACTAAATTCAAGACAAGCATGGCGTTGAGACACAAGCACTGTAAAATGCCATAATTTCATACACTTACTTTGAGAATGTTAAAATTCCAATATATTCAAAAAATTCCTTTCCAGGATAGTAAAAAAAAAAAAAAAATTTAAACATTTTGTAAAGGGCTTTCCAGAATGTTGTTGTGTTTTAAACTTCCCTTACTCCATCTGTGGTTTGTGGGTGGCGGATCTGGTGGTGTTGCAGTTAGGTGGTGGCGGTTATGGAAGATGTTGATCTAATAATGTATTTATATATATAAATTTTTATTAAATTTATGATTTTTATTTAAAATTTATATATGTAAAAAAAAATATTAGTCGATCAAAATTAATTATTATAAAATTTATTATGTAAACTTAATTAATTAATTTTTAATATAATTAACTTAATTAATTAATTTTTAATATAATTAACTTATTAGTTCATTTGATTAGAGCCTTAAACTAATAAAGATTACATATTCAAGACTTACATAAACCATTATTTTATAAAACATATTTTTAATACTAATATTGACAATACAGAGACTGAAAATTCATATAAACACCTAAAGATATTTTTGGTAGGTGGTGATGTAGTAAATGGGCCTAAAGATCTATAAGGTCATGTGATCACAAAATGAATGGTCGATGTTATATGATTAATGGCCATAAGACTATTTAAAAACGGCATACATTTTCTTAATCTATTTTCGTTGATAACTTTTATATGCCATTCTTTGGTTGTTTCATGATTAAAAATTCATATTTCTTTGTGAATTTTTCTATGCAAATTGAATACCATTTGCCCATTTGGACTTGGATCGATATATCTTTTTTTTTTAATAAAACCTATAATTTTATCATAACTTTTTTATGTTAGCGTATGCCTAAAAATGGGCATGTGGGTCGTAATTCACGGACCAATCCATTTATATTAAGTTATGAGTTTACGTTAAACAAAAGGTTTAATTATATATTTATCCTTTAATTATAGTTGAAAGTTGAATTAAATCTCTTCTTTATTAAAAATTCAATAAGATCTTTTAATTGATTTATCTTTTTAATTAAATTCTTTAATTATTAAAAAAATTAATTAATTTTTTTAATTATTTAAAACACTATAATTAAATCTAAGAATCCCTTTGAAAATATTATATTTCATTATACAAAAAGATTTGATTAGGTGTTAATTGGCGAGGTTTTTTAAAATCACATGTGAGATACACACGAAATACGTGTAGGATCATCATTAAGACCATCACACTTGCGACCATCGATGAACGGATCAAATTAACCAACCAAAGTTAGCTTCAGTCATTATATATTGAATAGAAGCAAAAGCTTCAGTAACGGTCGGACGATAATAAAAAGTCATAGCAAATCCCGTTGCTACTTGGACTAAAAAATAAGTAGGTGTACTTCCTCCTAAACAATAAAATATATTCACATGAGGCGGAATATATTTACTGGTTATATCATCAACAATTGCCTGAATTTCAAGACGTTCTTCGAACCAATCATAGACTTTATTAACTTTTAAATCATTAAAAGACTCAATTGTAATATTTTAAACAATTTTAAAAAAATTGGTCCTAGGTCAAAGACCACGAGTCTCCCCTAATTCATTGGAGACTAATCTCGCTCGTTGTGTGTGGTTGCTGATATCTTAAAATTTTTTTGCACACAGTTGGAATCAAACACGGTTCTTCTGCTAAATAGATCATTCTTATTCCCTTATGTGAACAATAAAAGAATTTAATTGAACATTTTAATAATAATAAAAATTAATTAAAAAATTAATTATATATTAACAAGTTATTAGTTCGAGTAATATTGAACTCAATCTTCTTAAGTAAAATCTCATGTTCGAGTTTTATAAACAAAGAAAATGTGATTGAAAGTGGAAAAATCCACTAAAAATGATCAGACAAGTTTTCTAATAAAAATTAATCATCAATAAAATTGATAAATATTTTATATCAATAACATATTAAAAAAACTAATTATATAATTAAATGTAAATAATATCATAAATTCTAGTTAAAAAGGTTGAGCTAGTGTGTGAAAGAGACTTAAACAACATAAACAGAAAACTTAAACAGTCCTAGTGATCATTAGCTTTGTCAATGCGTTTGATATGGATGTTAACAACATAATAATGTATTTTATGATCTTTAGGTCTATGTTGTGCCCGAATTTCATGCTTGATAATATATGACTAGCTGATATCCTGTAGGCTTCTGGATGTTACTAATGCAATCTCGTCCCTGTGTGTTTTTTATATAGTTTACTAGCATGCTCCTTCACCAATGTGACATTTTTTTTAATTACATTGTGGCAGGTGAAAAACGAGCATGGTCTAGATTCATTTCGTGATCGAGTCATGATCATAATGATCATCCAGTTGTTGCAACTTGCAACTACTACAATCCTAGTTGAACAGAAACTTCAAGATGGTGGTTCAGAAAATGATGAATCAGAACAAGTTGAATCTGGGGAAATGAAGAAACTTGATAGTTTTGGAAGGTGGATGGACAGGGAAATTGGTGGAGACTGTGATAATTCCTTGATGGCTTCAGATTCTGGTAACTATTGGAGCACACTTGATGCTCATAATGAAGATAAGGAGGTATCTAGTTTATGCCACATGCAGCTGGATATGGATTCATTAGGATCTTCTCTTTTCCAAGAACAACTATTTAGTATCCACGACTTTTCTCCAGATTGGGCATATACTGGGATTAGAACAAAGGTGTGTGCCTTTTCATGCACATGCTTGAAATTTTATGCATTTGTATGTTCATGAATTCACAATATAAAATCTGGTTTTGATTTATTTCTTCCTTCTGTGAAAAGGTTTTAATAGTTGGCACATTTCTGGGGAGTAAAAAGTTCTCTAGGGAGACCAAATGGGGATGTATGTTTGGTGAAATTGAGGTTTCTGCTGAAGTTTTGGCAGATAATGTCATAAGGTGTCAGACTCCTTTGCATTCACCAGGACGTGTACCGTTCTAAATTACCTGCAGTAATAGGTTAGCCGGCAGTGAGGTCAGAGAATTTGAATTTGATGAAAATCCAACCAAACTTTTATGTCCTATGGGTATTAAAATCTCACCAGAAGAAGAGGTACGACATCAAATGTGTAACACCCCGTGTGCACCCGGTGTATTAACATTCATAATATCATAATCGCGCTAAAAACTTTCATTTAAACCATGCGGAAGCGATCGAACCGTATTTCTTGATTTCATTATGTATGGAATATAAACACATCATAAACAGCACACATGATAGTAACATAATTCACACCCCTGCTGATCCAGTTTATTATACATTCACATAGGCAGATAACCAACCATTTCACATTTATACTCAGGAGGAAAACTCATATCATATCATCAACTGTTTTGTACATATATACATCAGTATCAGCACCACACCGTGGTGATACAAAAGAGTAGCTGCCCTCACACGAGGGTATACAAAACTATACATGTCACATGTGCACACACACACCTTCCATTCTCAGGGGTACAAAACAACATCAAAACAAAACTGAGCCTTCTAGCTCTCCCTGCTGCCACTCGGCCAAGCAGACAATATCTCTACTGGGGCCTCCTGCCCTGAGACTGCTCTCCTCTTCCAGAAGAGTCACCTGTAATATATAAACCCCACACGGGGTGAGATACACATCTCAGTAAGCTCAGGGTCCTTGGAGGTATTTCCTCCACCCTAACCCACTCTCCATGATACAAACAAGGGTAATCACAATCAAATTGGCCACCCGGCCCTCATAACAATATGAGCAAGTCATCTTGCTCTATGTACGGCGGATCAACATCAACGCCTACCTCAGTGTGAGATCGAAACTCACACCCGTGCCATCCCATCGGGAGCTACCCCTTACGCATGGACGCACGTATATGGTACCTCCGAGAATAGAAGGAATGTCCCATCTCCTATCCCCTTGGTCTTGAGGGATCACCGATCCCTGGGATAAACATCAACCATGAGCAAACCAACTAGGAGGAAACCCATCTCCTAGGGAGGTCCATATCTATCTAATTGGCCAGAAGATCTAATCACAGGCATCATACATTTTTCAAGCATAGATGCAGCATACATATCATTATGAGGATGCAACAACCACAATGCATGCATCATGAATGCAACCATCACTCCTCCCGGAGTGTGGTGGGGCACAAACAAGCGGGAAGCATCCCCAGGGACCAAGAACTTACCTGGCAAAGCCGAGCTCTGCAGTTCTTTCCCTGCTCTGTGGCACCCGCCACCGACACCCTCGATGTCAAGTCCTAATCAAGGCATATATGCTCATATCAAAACCAATTCAAACATAGCATAACAAGAAGTCTTCTAACTTAAGGTTCATTATGGCCCAACACACACTAGGCCCCTCTTAGACCCTCAGAGGTCCATCATGGCTGAAATCAAAGCAATTGAGTCACCCTAGACTCAATGCAAATCACATACAATGACTTCAAAGCTCTCATCAGTTCAAATACACAGAACTCAACCATAGCTTGAACGGTCCCTGTCTCTCAGAAAGCACCGTTCCTCTGGCCTTTCAGGCACAGCATAACCTTAACGAAGGCTCTTGCATGTCATATAATTATCAATAAGTGACTCAACACAAGTCACACATGCATACCCAGAGCCAAGTACCAAAGTTCACCAAATCAAAATCTGAAAGCTAATCCTTCATCACTAAACCGTTCTAAACAAGTTTCTCTACAGGACCCAGAGCTAATTCTAGCCCCAGCTCAAGTGGGTCACTATTCATAGAAAACCCCAAATCAAAAATTAACCGGAGAAACTCGAGTTTCTTACCTCAATGGCAACAAGGAAGGTTGGTGGACAATTTCTCCTAGCTTAGGTGTCCGTGTTACGCCTTGGTTTCTCGCCAAACTCAAGTTCCTAAGATTTCCCTTAAGAAAGAGATTCTCAATCTAAGGGGTTTTCAAGAGAATAGATGAAGGATTTGAGCTCTCAAGATGTTCCTCACAAGATTGATGGTCATAGGGAGGTGTTTTGGTCAAGAAACAAAGGCTTTTGAAGCTTGGGAGCTTCAAAAATGGAGGTGGGGCGCTGGAGGAAGAAGAGAAACAGTTTTTCTCTTCAAAAATCGCATTTTTGGCCTTTTATACTGGACCTGACCGACATGCCGCGCCTCTGGCGCCACTCTGGCGCTGATGGCGCCAATATCCAGTGCATCTGGCGCCCTTGGCGCCACTTTGGCGCTCCTGGCGCCAACTTCCAGCATTTGTGGCGCTAACGGCGCCAGAAAATCCGTCGCAAAATCCGTCGCTAACGCTTTTTCCGACGGAATATAGCAAATTTAAATTTTTTCTTTCTTTTCTTTTATTTATTAAACCTTGGTTATTATAAAATGCGACTTCTTAAACTAGTAGACTTGGGACTTGACAATAAGTGGTTGAAGTGCTCTGTTACAGAATGTGAAAAATGTAAACTCAAGGGAACAATGTATTCCATGAGAGATGATAGTGGAGTATTTGAAGAAACTTTCCAGATTGATGGAATTGGTCATATAAACCATAGAGATATATTTTTTCAGAGATTAGTGAGAGACAAGCTTTATGAGTGGTTGATATATAAGGTTGGTGAAGGAGG
This sequence comes from Glycine latifolia, assembly GCA_013407115.1. Classification (NCBI taxonomy): domain Eukaryota; kingdom Viridiplantae; phylum Streptophyta; class Magnoliopsida; order Fabales; family Fabaceae; genus Glycine; species Glycine latifolia. The sequence continues at coordinate 3,394,718 of CM023947.1, forward strand.
AAAAGGACCACATGTGTTGGACGATGAAGGACAAGGAGTGATATGTAACACCCCGTATGCATCCGGTGTATTAACATATTACTTAATCAGATAAGCGCAGTAATTAATATAAAACCAATTAATTACAATCACGGAAGCGTTTTCGAAACCATATTTCTTGATTCATTATGTATGGTACGCATCAAACTTAAAACACTGAACATCAACACAAACCAGCCTCATCGATCCAAACAACATAAACGACGGCAGATGAATAACTAATATCTCTACAGATATATCATCATGATACTCACAGTATCCAATACAAAAGGATAAGCAGCAAGAGTTCTGATCTCAAAGATCACTTCCTCACACGAGGGCATACAATCATATACAGTCCATGTACAAAACATAAACATGACCACAATATGTGCACCCACACATATCTTCCCTCTACAGGGTACAAGGTATAACAACATAACAAAATGAGCCTCCCAGCTCGCAAAATGCTGCACAACTGTTCCTACTGGGGCCTTCTGCCCTGGGAACCGTCATCTCTGTCAGATGAGTCACCTGCAAAACGTAATCCCCACACGAGGTGAGATACACATCTCAGTAAGCTCAGGGTCCTTGGAGGCATCTCCTCCACCCTGGCTCACTTTCATGACACACAGCATCAAAGGCATCACAATCACTGGCCTCCTGGCCCTCATAACAATACACAGCCAATCATCTAGCTCTAATGTATATCTGCGGTACTACGCCCGCCAAAAGGGATCATCATCACCCTATACAAGAAGATGCATCATCTTCAGCATCTAGTGTGAGACCGGAACTCACACCCCGTGTCATCCCATCGGGAGCTACCCCTTACGCATGGATGCACGATATATGGTACCTCCGAGAATAGGTCTCATCCGCAACGGGCCCACTTATCTCTTGGTCTTAAGGGATCATCATCACCCTTTACGTGAGCAAACCAAACTAGGAGTTGCGCTCTACTCCTAGGGAGGTCCATATCTATCTACTGGCCAGAAGATCTATTCAACAGGTATCCATACATACAAAGCATAGAGTTATGCATACATATCATCATGAGGAATGCAACAACCATTCAATACACATGCATAATGAATGCAACCATCACTCCCTCGGAGTATGGTGGAACACAGCAGTGGGAAACACTCCCAAGAAACCAAGAACTTACTTGGCAAAGCCGTGCTCTGCGGTTCAATCCCTGAACGGTGGTCTACGCCACTGACATCCTCAGTGTCATGCCCTATATAAGGCATATAAGTTCAATCAGACACCAATCCAATCATACAAGGCATAAACACATCAATGGTCCTCAACCGTTATAATGAAAGGAACGTTCTTCCTTTCCAAAACCTCTAAGTCATCTAACTTAAGGTTATCAAGACTAACCCATTCAATAGACAACTCACAGACCCTCAACAAGGTCTATCTCGGCCTAACCAAGGTACTAGAGTCTCCCAAAGACTCTGCACAAGTCAATTCTATCAGTTCAATTGCCTTCATCCAGGCCAAATATCAACATTTATCAAGTTGGCTAAAATGGTTACTTCAACACTTTTTCACCGTTTATTTAGCCTTCTGAACATCTTTTGTAAAAGCACCTAGGCTCATACATATCATAATACCTTCCATTTAATCATCATTCTTCCTACTCATACATATATCAGAGTCAAAACCAAACTTTATCAGTAGCCATGATTCAAAGCTTATTATTCATCAGAACAACCTCCTGAGCATACTTTTCTAAAGAACCTAATCCTAATTCCAGCCCTATCACAAATGGGTTACTATTCATCCCATGAACAATTTCCCAAATCAATCGGTAAAACTCGAGTTTCTTACCCCAAAACAGTCGAGGAAGGCTGGAGGATCACTTCTCCAGGCTTTGGCGTCCTTGAATCGCCTTCTTTCCCTTCCAAACTTAGTTTTACCAAGTTCCCTAGAGAACGATATCTCTCCGATTAATGATCCTCTCGAGAAATTGGAGCTGGAATCTAGCTCATCAAGAGGTTCTAATCACTTTCCTAGTTGGTTATCAAGTGTTTACGTCAAGGGATAAGCGGTTATGGAGCTTCCAAACTCAATAATGGAGGAATGGCTCAGAGGAAGAAGAAAACCAAGCTTTTGGTCTGAAATTTGTCAAAATGGCTTTATATAGGGTGTCTGCCCGAGATTTGGCACTCCTGCCGCCATTTTAACGCTTCCAGCGCCAAATTCCAGAGAAAAATGGCCTTCTGGCCATTTCTGGCGCTCCGGGCGCCGAACTAACGCTCCAGGCGCCAAATTCCAGTGCACCTGGCGCCCCTGACCGTTGCTAAATCCGTCGCTAATTCCGTCACTAACACTTTTTGTGACGGAATATAGTTAAATTTAAATTTTTCTTTCTTTTTCTTTTATTTATTTAGCGTTGGTTATTATATGATACATTTGGCAGGGCCACTTGGTTATGTGTGGGCTATGGCCCCATTAGTTGCTGCTGGATCAGTCCTAACTTCAGAGACTCTCGTGGAAGGACAGGACTTCACTGGGCATCATATTTTGCGAGGTCAGAAACTCTTCTTGTTAAGAACTTTCCATGCTTGTATCTGGTATTATCAGGGATTTATCTTCAACTAAAATGCTCAATGGAGAAATGAAATTATATTCTCGGTGTATTGTATGAATTTTGCTTTTCAAAACTTAAATTTCTTTTTCATCTATACTGGAAATTTGTATGCTCAGCTTCATGTTGTTGAGGATGATTCTCATTACATATTGTCTTTGAGCCGTTAGACTTGACTTTTATGTTTTCCGTCTCTCCCTATTATTGACATGCATTTTATGGGCTATACATAGTAAATTTATATAACAAATGTGTATTTATTCTCACTGTCTTGTGTTCCTTCTTTCCAGAGAAGAAACTGTTATTGTGCTAGTTCAGTTAGCTGCAACTCCAGGTGCTGTTGAGGATCCAACATCAACATTTCCTCGAGGAAAAACAGCAGCTGATTTATCTTCAAGTAGAGGACATAAAGGCATTGCTGGGTATTTGACCAAGGCAGATCTGACTAATCAATTATCTCTATTCACTGTCAAGGAAAATGAAACTTGCAACATTGCCACAACTATATCAGCTAACAGTGGTCTGTTGAAGATGACTTGTCTAATATGACAATGGATGAGAAACATTATCTCAAAGAGTCACTTGCTGTGTTTCGAAAATCAGCTCATGCTGCTGCTTCAATCCTAGCAGCCTTTAGAGCAAGGTCATTCTGTCAGAGACAACTAGCCAAAAGTAGCAGTGATATTTCTGAAGAAGTACTTGACGTAGTTGCTGAGGACTATTTACATTTTGCAGCTTTGAAGATTCAAAAGAGATATCGGGGATGAAAAGGAAGAAAATATTTTTTGAAGATACGTGACCGCATTGTAAAAATCCAGGTACTTTGTGTGCTTACAGTGTATTCTGTATCCATCATATCATGATCATCCCAAACTTCTAGATGATTTTCACGACAAGTTTTACAATCTGCTTCTGTTTTGTTGCACCCTAAAATAATTTTGTTTTCATTCTTTTGGACTTAAATCTTTAAAATTGTTATATGGTGACTGGAGTTTTTCTTAATATGAGCTTATTGTGATTTCATTTGGCATTTGCCATTTGAGTAAACCTCCATTCAAGACCCTGAGATTGTAAGTGTCTGTTGCTTTAGTCCTTGACTTTACAAAATCCTCATTTTATATAGTTAGGGGCTAAATTGATCGATGCTTACAATTTCAAGAACAAGGTGGAGGTTTAGCACTTTGCCATTTCCTGGGTCATTCATTGCAATATGCCAATGTCTATTTTTACCACCTGTACAATGTCAATTAACTAGTTTTTATTTTATTTTGACATTCTATTTCTCAATTTAGAAAATAGGTGATGCACGGTATAAAACAATGTTTAATTAAATATAATAAGTTTGTTGACTTTTATAATAACTATATTAAAATTTATATAAATGGTGATTTTTTTTAATGGATTGACAGTACGCACTGTTGGTGCATAACCATTAGACTGTATTCAATGATGATTTTTGATGGATTCACATAACCATTAAACTTTGTATTTAATGATGATTTTTGATGGATTGACAGTGGAAAAAGTAGTGTTATGTGCATAACCATTAAAGTCTGTATTTTATATCTGTAATGGAGACAGTATTACATCTTCGTTTAACTTTATTCTTCTATATAGGCTCATATTAGAGGACACCAAGTTCGTAAGCAGTACAAGCAAGTTGTGTGGTCTGTTAGCATTGTGGAAAAGGCAATCCTGCGCTGGAGACGGAAAGGAGCTTGTCTGCGAGGATTTCGGGTTGGGCAGCCAGTTGGTGTTGTGGCTAAAGATGCTGAGAAAAGTGACTAGTATGAATTCCTTAGCATTGGGAGGAGACAAAAATCAGATGATGTAAAGAAAGCTCTAGATAGAGTCAAGTCCATGGTTCGTAACCCAGAGGCAAGGGATCAATATATGAGGCTCATCATGAAATATGAAAAGTTTAAGTTAGTCATTATTTTGTGGTATTTACCTTCTCCTTTATACATATTTCTAATACACTACATATGAATAATGTGCAGACAAAAATAACGATTTGAAGGTTATATATTCATATGGATTGGTAAATCCGTTCTTACGAATTCGTCAATCCGTATGAGTTTTTTTTTACGAATTGGGCAATCCGTACGTTTCTTTTATGGATTGTCCAATCTGTAAATGTTTTTTTTTATTTAAGTATTTTTTATGAATTGTGCAATTAGTAAGTGTTTTTTTCGTAAGTTAAAATATATTTTATGAAATAATTTAAAATAATAGTGCATGAAGGTATCGAATTTGCGGCTGCTCCAACCAACTGAACTAATAGGCCAATTATGTTAAAAAATAATTAATCTTAATACATATAATACTAACTTTTTAATGTATATTTAATACATATATAATTTTATATAATAAATTTTACAATAATTAATTTTGATCTAATAATTTGTAAAATAAAATAAAATAAAACTCTGTTGATATACATTTTAATATTGATGTACGTAATAGGCGGGGTTTCTATTTGGACTATGTTATTACGTGTTATTATTATTTTCACCATAAGAAGTGGCCTACAGAATTCAAAAGCAATTATAAGTAATGAGCGTCAATTTGGACTTATAAGTTATGACATGATGAGGGATGGAGGGAGCCATTCGTGCTTTTGCAAAGGTATGTTCGGATTACTTTGCCACGAACATTTAGCATTATAATCTCAAAAACAAAATATAAATGGTGGAAAAAAAAGATAAATATTGTGACTTTTTTTATCATTAGTAATTTTTAGTTCGTTAGCATTCCTTTATTCAATCAAAAATTATTTATTTACACTCCAACTAATTTAGGGTGTGTTTGATTTAGAGAAGATAAATAAAAGATAAACTTTTGAATTAAAGTAGAAAATAAGTATAAGTCCCAGAAGATAAAATACAAAATTTATGTTTTTGCATAAGTATTGTTGTGATATGTACATCAATGATTTTTTGGATTCATCCATCTAACCCAAAGTAAAAATGAGGTTAAATAATCTCATCCTAAGACCTAATAAAAATAGAACAATTGTTTTAAAAGTTAGAGCCATTTGTTTAGATTTTTTATACATAATTTTTTGAGTAATTATATATTCCTCCTATTATCTTTTACTAATTTTAAATTCTTTCCACTTTTCAAATTTTAGGTTTTATTTTCTACACCATATCTTACAAAAAAATGATAAGGTCTAATTTTTTTGATCCAATCTTTTTTTTTACAAGCAAATGAACCTTGGCAATATTAAGACCACCTCCACCGCAAGTCCTTGGACCAAATGTCTTCTCTGAAACATCAATTGAACATGCTTCCTTGCCAACACATGTTTTTTGCACTTTTCATTCAATCTTGCATTCGTTTCCTTCACAGACGAAGTCATTTTTTCTTAAAAGGCTAATAAACAATTTTATATAATAAACCATTATCAAGCACAAGAGTTGCCTGACAAAGGCTAGGGTGGTCAACATGCATCACAATTCTCAACCCAGTGGCTTAAGCGAGCTTCACTAAATGTTTGGACACGGGTTCGTGACCCCAGCGCAAAACGCCTCACTTTTTTTAGTGTTCGATCATATTCAACCTTGAGCCGAATTATTTTGATATTGTTGCAACCCACAATTCCGAATAATAAATCCAATAATTTTCTGTAATTTTAAACATAGAAATCTATGTTTTAATTCACAGAAAATTTAGAAACTCAATTTTTATATAATTTCAAATATCCTCAATGATTTAAATGTTCAAAACAGAATAACATAAATAAAACAATGTTTCAAAAATATAAGTGTCAAACAATGAAGGGTTGTTAGGAGGGTTTTAAGGGACCAGATGGAAAGAAGTGATGATATGATGGAGAAAAGTTTATGGTAAAATTGTGCGTCTTATATTATTTAAGGGTTGATAATTGTGATGTATGGTACACAGCCTATGATACTGATTCACACTAATAATATTGGTCATCTTTCTTACCATATTACTTAGAAGTTATACAAAGTACTCAATTATTCTCAAACTTTATTTCAAGAAACTGAAAAAATATTATTTCTATAAAATAAATTAAGAAACTCGTTTAAGTGTCCTGTTAGTGAACCATGCTCTTGAACTTTTACGTAGAATCTCAATATTAATATTACATGTCTGAATTATTTTATTTTATAGAAACAACCTTATATTATTTATTTATTTTTGTAAAAAACAATTATTTCCTAAAGATTCCATAGTAGTAGTCTCTGAACTTGAAGAATTATTTTGCAACTAAAAGGACAGGTTGCTTATTTTTTTAATACCTGCGGAGGATTAATTAGGTTTGTCATAGCATGTTCTGCTAAAATTATGTAGCAAAAAAAAATGCATGTTCTGCTAAAGTTAAAATGTACCGTACATTAGTCATTTCTAATTAATGCCCACGGTGAACAACAAAAATGAAGATGACGTTTCTCTTCTGTTTTCGGTAAGCCATTTTGCATCATTGGAGAGTTGTGAACAACCTTGCGACTTCAAAACACACTTCCCCAATTTGAAGTCTCAAAGAAGCATATGGCAAACACAGGCAAACAAACTCTCGCTGCCCTATAACAAAAGCGTGGAAGACAACTAAAATTAATCTCTCAAATGAGCCTCACCCTCGTGAGAAAATAAGCTACAACAAGCAAAACCAGTAGGAAGTGTGTGCAAGGAGCATTGTTCTGTCCTTTTGATATTATGCTTCCAGCGGCTGAGATGCAAAACAGAAACGAAGACATTATAGTTAGCATACAAATAAAACTTAGTATACCATTTTTTATGCAAGACAAAGGTTACCTAAAATTGCTTTAACTTATAATAATTTTTTTACTGTAAAACTAAACACATAAAGTATTGAAGTAGCACCATACGATGCAAATTCCAAAGTTGCTTACCACATTCCCTTGTTGAATTAGCGAAACTTGAGCAAAGACATAGCAAACCTTCCGTGTCAGTATCAAAGCCACATGTCCCACCAGATTCTTTGCAACTTTGACATCCAGTATCAGGCACACTGAAAGAAAGCTTGATCCCATAAACCCAGTCCAATGGGCCAACACCCTTCAAATTATCCGTGTTAAACACACTGGTATAGTGCGTGCAGTCCAATATGTTCATGCTCATGAACTTCACGGTGCTATAACTGGTGAAACAACACGGTGGAGAACTGTTTGTCAGCAAATGAAAGACCCTGAAGGCGTTACACGAACCATAAAGCTCGTCACACGTGTGACCGGCGAAGTTGAAGCAGAGGTACTTGTAGTGGTTGAGAACGGGAGAGTCTATGGAGCAGTTTAGCAGCACGAAAACTGTGTCCTGTGATGGGGGGATTATGGCGGATTGAACTTGGGTCATTTCGAAGTCGTGGTGAGGTTGGAGAATGGAGCAGGTGGACATTGAGGGGTCATAGATTACCATGGTTTTTTTGTCATAGTCGATGGATTGGACTTTGTAAGAACCTGAAGGGGTTTGAAAGAACAAGTCGGTGCTGCAGTTTAGCATGTGTCTGAACTGGGGTGCACCACATCCATCTTCTAGGCCAAAGGGGTACTTTATAGGAATGTTGCCACATGAGGTTTTGCAAGGGGAGAGTGTGAGAGTGGGAGTGACTTGTAGCTGAAATAATAGTGTTAGTATGAGTTTGAAGATGGTGAATAGCTGCATTTGCATGGCTAGAAATTAGAAGCAAGAAGATGGTACAAGTGTTTGGAGGAAGGACTTTGGGATACTGATATTTTTACAGAGAAAAAGGTGTACAAATGGCCGTAATTTACTCGTGCAAGTTTGAATGGCTTTTTGAACGTTGGACACAGGCTGGTGCTGGGATCCACACATGTTGAAAAATTGAACTAAAGTTAAGTGGTTTTGCTATGTTATTTGTGAATAGTACTCTAGCTCCATCGGGATGCGGGGCTGTTTCAATTATTATATTGTATGTGTGCACTGCAAAAGCTTGTGCCACCAGTGAGAAAATTTTTATGGACATTGTGATATGCTGAAATTGGGAGGAACAGGCCTATTACAGTGGACATCGACCTTAGTGCTGCTCTGCTCAATTTGACTTTTTTCATCTAGTTTTAGTTGAACACGAGTGTGAATGCTACTAAAGAAAGCCCAAATGCTAAAAGAGACTTTAATATGACACTGTTATTTATGATGCAGGGTTTGTATAAGGCTATTTATCATCAATGGTACTCTATTGATAATCCACAAGGCTTTCTGAAAGGAACTTTCTTGAAAAACTGGGAGAACATGTTCTAATTATTTACTGTCTCTCTGAATTAACTGCAGAAGTTTAGAAAATGATCATGATGTAGAGGGTTCTGATTTTCAATCTCTCATATTTTTCTTTCTGTCATGGATCAAACCGCGTGTGAGAATATAAAGGAAGGGCCATGGCATGGAAAGAACGTGACATGTTTGGCGACCAATTGCTTGTGCACTTAACTGGGTGTTGGGCTAGCATACTGTTACGGATAGGCCCATTCAAATATTTAAATTATGCAGTCACCAAAAGATAGAAGATAAAACAGAAGATATGATCATAACTAATGTTGTTCATATATTAGATAATCTGAATATCTTTACAAAAGATAATGGGCCTCAACAATATCTTCCCAAGGTCCAGGTATTCTGCTATAAATACAGCTTTATTCATGGTGAAAGGTACACAACAATCCTAACTCTCTCTTTTCCATTCACACTGCACACACAGCACACTACTTGTGTTGTTTCCGGCAGTGATCATCTTCCTGGGGGTGCTTCATCTCCATAGGCATCTTCAGAGAGGGAGAGTTTGATCCCATAGCAAATCCCAGTAAACCTTGCTGGGTACATTCTGTTTCTCGTAAACGGAACACATACCATACACGGTTTCAAATCCAATATAGGTTAAGTGCCGTATGATATAGTTTCAAAATCAAATTTTCTTCCTTTATGTTTAATGATTCATATTAATTATACTATCTCTTCAACTATTAACACAGTTGTACAGCATAAAAATGAAAATTTAGACGAACAAATTTAAACTCAAGTCATTAACAAATTCAAAGATAAGCAGTCAAGACACATCAAGTTAATTTTCTTTTGCAAAAATGCATTACACCAATTTCATACCCGAAATCTAGGAGGATTAAAAACATAACCGTTGAATTGCCATTTAGTGTAAATTAATGAAAAATAACATTCTCAACGATTATTGTCATGGGGATGTAGCTCAAATGGTAGAGCGCTCGCTTTGCATGCGAGAGGCACGGGGTTCGATCCCCCGCATCTCCATTTTCAATTAATTTTGAAAAAAAGCAATATTCTTTTTAATTTTCTCTTATCTCGAAAAGCGGAATCTGCGATATAAAATGCAGACACATTCCCGCCAATATGCAAGAGAGCGGGTGACGCAAAACTAGGGTTTCTGTTTCTCTTTCCGAACTGAGTAGCAGCTCTGACCATGGCGGAGGACCTTACTCAGATCGCTCAGTTGCTCGACCAAACCCTCAGCCCCGACGCCACCGCCGTCCGCACAGCCACCACGGCACTTGATCGCCTCTCCCTCACTCCGCACTTCCCTTTCTACCTCCTTTCCATTTCGGCCGGTAATTTTATTTAATTCACCTATTCAACTCCTCCTTTCGGAAATCTTATAATCGCGATAATTCTCGTTTCGTGTTTCGCGAACAGGTGCAGGAAATCAAGGTCAGAAAATCGCTGCTGCTACCTATCTCAAGAATCTCACTCGTCGCACTGTCGATAGCACCGGCGTCAAGCCTTCCAACGTGAGCAAGGAGTTCAAGGAGCAGCTGATGCAGGTGTTGCTTCAAGTCGAGTTGTCCGTTCTCAAAATTTTAGTCGAAGTGGTATGCATGTAACTTCTGCTTTCTAGTTTCTTATGATCTGTGTTTTGTTCTGATTTCTGCTCGCGTGTTATATGTGTGTGTGTGTGTGTGTGTGTGTGTGTGTGTGTGTGTGTGTGTGTGTG
>CM023947.1:3405307-3415577 GCA_013407115.1 Glycine latifolia
AGTATATATGAATCTGAGTGGTGAGTGATTCTGTGGTTGCAGTTCCGTGCCATTGCTGCTGCTGATTTTGTTAAGCAGAATTTGTGGATGGAGCTTGTGCCTAATTTGCAGTCTGCTATTCAGAATAGCTATCTTATCAGCGGTTCGAATATCAAATGGAGTACTGTAAATGCACTTCTTGTTCTCCATGCTCTTCTCAGACCTTTCCAGGTACTCAAATTTTTAATAAGTCTGTGCTTGTGAGATTTTGGATTTTCTGTTAGTTTGGCTTATTGTGTGGTTCTAAAATATTTTTTTAGTTCTATTTATTGTTTTTATGAACTTCCCCTTCCACTTTTTTTTTCTTCAACCTCCTCGTATTTATCATTATGTTCATCTAGCACCGACCTCATTTAGCTTGGGTTAAAGGTGTTGTTGATGTTGATTTATTGTTTTTATGAAACTTTGTTTGTGTTCAATGCTGAATGGCTTTGGAGAGTTCAAATTGTTAAAACTATTAGTGAAGATGATAATGATGGGCTTTGGTTGCTTTTTAATAAGTATGTGCTTCTGAATTTTTGAAGTTTTTGTTACTCAATGCAGTTTGCCATACTGTGCTTCTATAATAGTGTTTTATCTGTATTTTTTTAGAAAACTTTGTATGTGACGAGTGCTGAATGGCTTTGGTTGGTTTGACTTATGTTCAAAATCATTCCTTCATTTTGCAGTATTTTTTGAATCCTAAAGTTGCTAAGGAGCCGGTACCACCACAATTGGAGCTTATATCCAAAGAAATTCTTGTGCCTTTGCTTGCTGTTTTCCATCAATTTGTTGAAAAGGTGTTGTGTTTTTCTTATTTGCCTTGCTCACCTTTTCTTATGAACTTCACTTCTGAGTGATTGTATGATGCTTGGATCAGGCTTTAGCAACCCATGGCATAGCAGAAAAAGAAACTGAGAAAGTCCTCCTAACTATATGCAAATGCCTACATTTTGCAGTAAGTATTGGTTTAATGCGTGTATACTTGACATAAAAAAATCTATATATTTGTTATTGTCTGCATTGATTTGAAAATATTCAATAAGAATGGAGCTGAAGCCTAGAAGTTAAATGATCTTATTATCATCTAAATGGAATTCTTCAGTTATCTTCTGGTTGTATTGTTTTTGATGTCTATACTCTTTTGGCGTAGTTCTGTGATCTGCAGCCACATTACACTGATTTTGTAGAACATTAAGGATGAAAATTACTTAGTGTTATTAGTCTCCTTGTCGCTTATTTATACTGAAAAATAAAGTGTGTGGGAGAGATAGACTCATTATTCTCATCCTGTTATTAAACTTGTTGAAGAGAATTTGGTTCTTCACTGTGAAAAGGAAAGCTTTCAGCTAATGTGACATATTATGTTCTCTGTTACTCTTTGCTATCTAGTCCAAGACTTTATGCTTGATTTTTCCCCCTGGTCTATAGTCTCCACTTGCTAAATTATTTTTGGCACTGCTATTTATTTGATATTCTTTTTAAAACAGTTATATCTTTTTCTTTTAATTTGAAATTTCTACATATAGGTGAAGTCCTACATGCCATCACCTTTGGCTCCTCTACTGCCTTCATTCTGTCGGGACCTAATGAGCATTTTGGGTTCTCTGAGCTTTGGTTGTGCCGTCAATCAAGAAGATGAATATTTGACAAGATTGAAGACTGGAAAAAGAAGTCTGCTTATTTTCTCTGCCCTTGTAACCCGGCACAGGAAACATTCTGATAAGTAATATAGTTCAGTTTTTCTTTTTTATTGTTTGGATATAAACATTTTTTAATATCATATATTGAAACATATGCCCTTCATTTTCAGGTTGATGCCAGAAATTATAAATTGTGTTTTAAACATGGTCAAATTTACCAAAAATACCAGTGTAAGATATTGTCATTAATTCTTGTACTTAATAACTGGTTAGTAGTTGGCCTGAACAATGGTTATGCTTTTCCTTAAACTGTTGTCTGCTAAGCATCTTAGTTATTAACCATCTGTATTTATTTTCCACACTGCTTCCCAAATCCAGATCTTTATTTATCTGTAACTTGATTCTGGACTTGTTACCTTGATATTTATTATTTTATTTCCTCTTATTTTGGATGTTCCAAACTTTGAACGGTCATGTTCCTCTTGCAGAAAATTCCTTTCCTTTCAGAGAGGCTATTGTCCCTAGGTTTTGATGTAATTTCAAATATACTGGAGACTGGGCCGGTAGGTTTCTGATTTTTTTTTTCTAGTTTCAATTATTTTAAAATTAAATTTCAATTGTTAGAATGCTCTGAAATGTAATTTTTTTAGTGTTCATATTCTTCAAATATTCATCTTGATAAGGTTCAATTTCAATTTATACAGGGATGGCGATTAGTTTCTCCACATTTTACAACTCTATTGGAATCTGCAATCTTTCCAGCATTAGTCATGAATGACAAGGTCAGAATTTATCTAAAAAATAACATGGATATTTGTTTTGCTTAAGAATAATAAAGTAGTAAAATTTAGTTGCTTAACATACACTTTTTCTTGTTAATTTCTTATGGAAATGTTAATGCATAGGACATGTCAGAGTGGGAAGAAGACCCAGATGAGTATATACAGAAGAATCTTCCTTCAGATATAGTATGAAATTGATCTTTCTGTAATTTGTGTTACCTTAATTTTTAGAGATATATCTAACCTGAATTTTATATTTAGGGTGAAATTTCTGGATGGAGAGAGGATTTATTCACAGCTAGAAAAAGTGCAGTAAACTTACTTGGTGTTATTTCACTGTCGAAGGTTACTACACGAATAAAAATTTATTAATCTATGCCTTAGTTATTACCATGGCTCATTTTGTCACTAATGTCTACAGGGTCCACCAATGGAGACTGCCACTGACAGTTTATCAGCTTCATCCAAGCGTAAAAAAGGTCAAAAGAACAAAAAAAGCAATCAACGCCGCTCTATGGGGGAGTTATTGGTGCTTCCATTTTTGTCCAAGTTTCCCATTCCTTCCGCTTCCAACTTGTCTCAAAAGAAAATCTTGAATGAGTGAGTTTTATGTATGCTTCACATGTGCATGCCTTAAATAAATCCAAATTATGTTTTTAAGATCAATGACGTATGTATACTTTATTCATTTGTTAATATATATGTTTTTAACTGCCTATTGGCAAAGCAACAGTATAGTTATGTACAAGTGAGCAGTATGTATGCATTTTCTTCTGAATCAGCTTCAACAGAAATTATCTAGCTGAGTTGGGTTTGTGTTTGATGTCACTTTTTATTGAAAAAATAGTTGCTTTCAAAAGCTCTCTAGAGAAGCTGCCAAAATAATTGATTATTTTTACAAGTCAAGTTAATTCAATCAAACATGCAGCTAATCAATTGTGTTTATGGCTATAATGAATTTATACCCATTTAATGCCTTACACATTTTGTTGTATGTTTTGTGTTGATAATTCTTAATTCCTTTCTATAAGAGTAATGTATACTCTTATACTTTCTGTTCTTTTTTTTCCAAAAGAACTTCCTTCCTGATTGAAGGGGACAAGGTTGTTTCTAATGCAGATATCCTTACTCTATGTTTAGCTTATTTCCTTTTCATTTTTTTGCTTCTCTTTACATGTTATAAGCTGTGCCTCATTCCTGAACATGCTTAATTTTAATTAATATTTCTGTTTTTTTTAATTAACTTTATCTGTGTGTTCTTGTTACATCATAAACCATGGCAGTTACTTTGGCGTACTTATGGCATATGGTGGCCTGCAAGATGTGAGGACATTCCCCCCTTTGTTCAACAATCCATCAGTGTTTCTATGCTAAATTACTAAAAGGAGTTTTAAATTCTGCCATTTCTTACAGTTTCTGAGGGAGCAAGAGCCTGAATTTGTAACAAGCCTTGTTCGTACCCGGATTTTGCCACTGTATACAATAGTTGTGTCCCTACCATACCTAGTTGCTAGTGCAAACTGGGTACTTGGAGAACTAGGCTCCTGTCTACCAGAAGTAAGACAGAATGTCAACTAACTATCATAAGCAAATTCAGATTCAAATTGCTTCTCAATATGCTTTCATGTAACTTTTGTGATGAAATACCTTCAACACATTTTTAGCTGATCCCAAGTTGGTTTCTGTGTCTTTTCAGGAGATGAGTACTGATGTATATTCTCAATTGATCATGGCATTGGTCATGCCAGATAGGCAGGGTCATTCTTGCTATCCAGTGCGGGTTTCTGCTGCTGGGGCAATTACCACACTACTTGATGTGAGCTTTTTTAGTTCCCTGATATGTTTTGTACTGGGTTGTTCTTATTCTCTCTTTCTCGTTTTACTCAGCTTTTGTTTTCTTTTTCAGAATGACTACATGCCTCCAGATTTTCTACCCCTTCTCCAAGTAATCGTTGGCAACATTGGAAATGATGAGAATGAGAGTGAGAGTTCCATCTTATTTCAGCTTCTCAGTTCTATTATGGAAGCTGGAGATGAAAAAGTTGCAGTCCATATCCCACTTATCGTCTCATCAATAGTGGGTCCAGTCTCAAAATGGTTAACTTCCAATCTGGAGCCTTGGCCTCAAGTATGTTGATATTTCTTGTTTATGTATTGGTTGATAATCATTTCTATTGGTTTCACCAGACAATTCCAATCACATAATAACATTACATAACCTTGTTTCAAAGTTTTATTGAAATTTCTTGATATGAATCCAAATGGTTTTCGAGATTGGAAGTTTTAATGACTTGGTTGGATGAAATTAAAGACTTATTCGCCTAGGGGTTTGCTAAATTCAACGCTTTGTTTTATTGGTTATCTATATTACTCCTATTTGTCTTCTGTAGAGTGTTTTTGTAGCAAATTATACAGTCACACATGCATGAAAATATCCATGTTTGCCTCCATGATAATGCTGAGTATAATGTTTTTCATGTCCGCGGGGATGTGTCTGTCTTGCCTTTTTTACAGTTGCTTTTTTTGATGAGAACATGTGCATCTCTTGCTTTGATTTTGAGTTTTGAGGCAACCCAAGTACTACTTTTGATATGTGTATGTATGTACAATAGGTGGTTGAACGTGCAATTGCTGCTCTTGCAGTTATGGGTCTGACTTGGGAGGACTCCAGGCCTGAAGAATCTGAGTCAGACGAGTCTCGTGAAAAATGGGCTACGGGTAAAGTGGCAATTGCTAGAGCTTTTGCTGCACTCTTGCAGCAGGCTTGGCTTACCCCTCTGTGCACACTGGTTAGTTTGAGTGCCTTTCTAAAATGAACTTTGATTTTCTTTACTTTTTGTTCCCAAGGGAATGCTAAAAAGAGAATATAAAGGGTTTAATGAAGCTTTGATTTCTGATGATCTACCTTGTCGTTTTTTTTCTCATTTGAATTCCTCAAGTGCTTTTGGTGACCACAATGATAATGTGTAACACTTTTTCTAATTTATATTTCTTTATTGCTATTTAGGGCCATGCTTGTTTTTAGTTCCTGGAAAATAAATTGTTTTCTTTTGGGCTCCTTTTTTTAATTAATGAAAATTTGTCATGTAATCATTACTTCCATAAATGAATGACCAAAACAAGATGATTTTTTTTTTTGAAGGAGAAGGATTACATTTGAACATTTTGATAAATGAGGTATCAAATGGAGACGATTTATTTTTGAGATTACAAATGAATATTGCATTATTTACTAGGACAAAAAACATATTTAACCCTACCAAATATATTGTCATGTTAAAGTTTTATTATGTTTTCCTGAATTTGATAAGGATCAACAAGATCAGCAGGCTATCTCCTCATCATGCATAGAAGATTTGTCAACTTTGCTACAGTCTGTCTTGCTATCTATTGATGGAAATCACATGATTCAAGAGCTTAAAGTATCAGAGCTGGTGTCAGTTTGGTCTGAAATGATTGCAGAGTGGCATGCATGGGAGGAATCAGAGGATTTATCGATTTTTGAGGTGATTAAGGAAATTGTGAATTTAAATTGCAGATATAAGCTGAAAAACTTTGTTGTAAAAGAGATACCACCTCCTCCAGCTCCGCCTGTTCCTGAGCGTTCAATTGTAGAGGGCATTGGTGCTTTCATCAGTGAGGCAATTAAGCAATATCCTTCTGCAACATTGAGAGCTTGCTCATGTGTCCATATATTATTACATTGTCCAACCTACTCACCTGAAACTGAAGGTGTAAAGCAGTCATTGGCTATTGTTTTTAGTCAGGCAGCTTTCTCTCGCTTTATAGAAGTTCAAAGCACACCCAGTGCACTTTGGAAGCCTCTATTGCTTGCTATATCTTCATGCTATTTGTGTTATCCTGATATTGTAGAACGTATTCTGGAGAAGGGTGAACACGGAGGCATCAAAATTTGGGCATCTGCTTTGTGTCATGTGTCCAATAGATCTTTTGAGCCTGGTCTGACAGCAGAGGCTGAGATGAAGTTAGTTGGTAAATAGTTTGCTTTTTTCAAGCATTACTAAATTTTCATAATGTTTATTTTCCCATTTTTCTAAGTAATAGTATGCCCTATTTATCGATTGTCTTAATTATTATATGCTCTATTCATATTTACCTTGTTTTAAGCAATTTAGCAAGCCATTCTGTTGTGTGCTGAAACTTGAAATGTTGATTGTTGAAAAGGGAAACTTTTCTGATCACTAACAACCTGCTTGGGAACACTTTTAAGAATGTACCCTACATGGTTCTTCATTGTACTTTTTTTTCTTCTCATAATTGATGAACATTCAACTATATATTATTTGAATGCTGCTATTAATCCGAGTTTAAGTTCTAAGTCATTAGTTAACACCGTCAAACGGTTGAAACTGTTTTTCACAACTTTGTTTATTTCTTTGTGGATGAATTTTAGTGATGACATTGGGCCGATTGATTGAGCAACTTCTCAAACAAGGGAACTCAGGCAATGAAATTCAAAACTGCTTTACTTCACTGTTGGAGGTATCTGTTCGATTGAAAGAAGCACATGATGGGAAAGAAGATGAACAAGGATCTGATGATGATGAAAATGAAGATGATGGGGACGAGGATGAGGACAGTGACAATGATGATTATGATGAGGTTGACCTTTGCAGTGTTTTCACATAAGAAATGCTAGTAACACACACTCTTAACATACTCTTAACACTATTATTACCTTGAATTTGTTGGAAATCATAAAATTGTGTGGGTGTCACTCCATATTTATTGAACCCCACTTATGATTATGTTCTTGTTTATAAATTTTAACTAATAGAAGAAAGTTTGTTAGAGAGTGTTGCTAGCACTTCTCTTCTTCACATATGTCTCATTATTTTTGCTGTTCATAGCACATCAATATGTACCTTTTTTTGCCTACAGTGTTCCCTTGCTTACTCATTTTTAGTTTTTTGGTTTATTTGTTTGAATAGGATTCTGGGAGTGATGAATACGAAGAAACAGAAGAAGAATTTCTTAATAGGTACGCTAAAGCTGCTGAGGCATTGGAAAATGGTTCAGCTATTGAAGAGGGGGATGATGAAGATCTGGAACTGGAGCTGGAATTAGGTAAGCCTTTTATGTATATGCCTAAATACGTACTTGTCTGCTTTTTATTTTGTATATGCATCATCAATATACAAAAAAAAAACCTTAAAAAATGAGTGAGTTGTTGCATCTTTATAATTAATCCGGATTTTGGAGGTGGTTGCATCAAAGCAACCAAGAACAAGTGTGTTTGGTTTAACGTTAGATTGAACAGACACACATTCCATGCACGTTTTGTGAGAAGTAGTGGAATTCAAAGTTTTTTATTCAACGGCCGTTTGGGAGTTTTCCAATGGTAAACCAAACACTCACTCATTTTTAAAAATCATTGAGATATTAGTGAACTTCAAAAATCACAATGATTTTGCATGCTTGGATCTTCTGACACAACATTACTTGTTTTCCATGGCTCCTGAACGTAGTTTAGGGTTGCTTATTCACAATTTAATCATAGATGTAAAATTTACCGTTTCTAATCCTTCCACTGTTGCATTATCCGAATACAGGTCAATTAATGGACGTTAATGAACAAAATGTATTATTGTCCTTGATAGACAAGTACCACCATGTGCTAATACGAGGACTAGTTTTGCCATCGGAGCTCATCATGAATTTTCTGAATGCCTTCCCCGGGTACGGTTCATACTTCCTGCAATACAGATAACCATCGTTTGTTTATGTTGTATTGTTAAGGTTGTGTAAATGAGAATTTTCATTTATTTAAGAAAAGTCGTGGTTTTGATGTGTGTATAAAGGATACAAATTATTATTTTATTTTTTGGGGGGAGGGGTGTTCCGGAAATATCTAGTTGCTATTCGTTGATTTGTATAATTATTCTTTTAATCGGGGAGCGAAGCAAGGCGTTATTTACAACGTCATGGAGCTGCGAAAATGTTTTGGAGTGAAATGAGTGAACTGTTGAACAACTTTTCAGATTTGTATCGTTAATGGATTCTGTGCTGTGGCGGTGTATGAAAGGAATTGGATCTTTTGGAGTTTAAAATTAAACTGCAATTATAATCCGAGGTACTTAAGTTTTGCAAAATAAAATCATGTTTATGTTAATGGAAAAAAGAATGTTTTCAAGGGATAGATCTTTGCTTTTAAAAGTTTTAAGTGTAGAAAATCTTGATCCATGCATGTAAAATCTACCCGTGTTGCAATTTGCTAGTCTATATTAGCTCGGCCTCTTCTGAAACTGGTGGATAGTAGAAAGCACTTTTTAGACAAAAAAAAAACTACTACATACGAATAATTATTTCTGGTGGCCATAATGTATTAGATTGCATATTTTATCACTTAATTATCATTGTTTTGTGAATTTTACTTGGGTTTTTTCACACATTTTATCACTTATGTTTTTTATATGTGCATATTATTATCTTGTTTTCAAATTTTGTGCATTTTATATCATATCAATAACAAAACAATGTTGTCTTTTAGGAACACGTAAGCATTTAGTTACACACTTAAAAAATGGTAAAATACCTAAAATTTTTTAAAAAATGATGATAAAAAGCAAAATAATAAATGCTGAATTCTTCGTGATCATATGTTTCTGAAAAATAGATTTCAAGTAGAGGTTTTATTAATAACCATATCCTAGCAAAGTTGTGTTAAGAAAAAAGAGGTCATCTGTAATATGTAATAACAAGTAGCATGTTATGATAAAAAATAAAAAACAAGGAGCGTGTTATAATGAAAGAGAATTTCTAGAATTTTCTCTTGCTAAATAATTATTTTCTTAAACAAATGCTCGTTGAGTTTGCATATATATATATGAGATGAAAATTGCTACTTGCGTTTTGCAAGACAAACTTTTTTATATTGTTTAAGTTAGATTGCCGCTATGCTAAGCAACTTAACGAATTTATTCATTGACCTAACCTTATACACCAGGGGAAAAAATTTGATAAAATACAATGAGTAACCCTATAAGGGGGACACTTATACTATTTTGATCCCTTGCCTCTCCCTTATCTCCAGTGACATCATTGTCGGTGGAAGAATACTAAGGACATTATGGGTAACGAATCAATTAATATTATTAATGAAAAATGTTGGATACAAATACCATATATTTTAACACATTCTTTCAAATACTAAATTCTTTATTATATTCATCAAAATTTATTAAAAATAATCAATTTGTGAAATCTTACTTTGATAATTGTTGACACAAGTAATAACAGTTTGTGTTTTTTAACCAAATAATGTAGGAATCAAATCCTAATTTAGACTTGATTCTTGGAAAGAATTATTTCATACCAATATCATAATTATAATAAAACATAATTGTGTAAACCTTATTTTTTAATTTAATACTAGTAGATACTATAACTCATTTTTATAATCCACGACAATAAATTTGTGCATATAATTGTTAGAGGAAGGAGAAGTCATAGATGGAAACATTTGATGTAGCATCCATCGTGTTGGTGTTTGTGGAATGCTAGGAACAACATTATTTTTCAGGGCCGTCAATTTAAAGGATATCATATCCTGGAAAACATTAAAAATATTTCTTGGCAATGATTTGAGTGTTTCTTCATACACCATTCACTTTTTCTAATACACCATCATTTCCAAAATTGCACTTCACTTTTTTGCTGATTTTGTACACGAATCCGTAAGAATCTTACGGATTCGCCGATCCGTACGCTTTTTTTTTTATAATAAATTTTAGAAAATAATGGTGTATGCAGGTATCGAACTTGTGACCTTCAGGTTACTAACACGATGCTCCAACCAGCTGAGCT
>CM023947.1:3426739-3641634 GCA_013407115.1 Glycine latifolia
AAATAATGGTGTATGAGAAATTGAACATGGTGTAGGAAGCTTGACTCTATATTTAAGCTTTCTCAAGTTTTCTTGAGATATTTTGGGCTTTTAAAAAAATATGGAAATTTCTTTTGATTCGAAAGACCAGTACTACTACTAACAGTTTACAATTACTAAAAACAATTAGTATCTTTATTAATATTGAGTTTAACTTTTTTATTAAAAATAGGAGAATTTAAAATAAAGAGGAAGAGGATATGCAAAAATTGCAACTTTGCAAGTATACAGTAATATTATTCAAGAAGATAGAATTTTGCTTAATTGGGAGAGAATATTTATAATAACTATTATAAAAGAAATAATTTTATTTGATATCTACTTTTTTATAGATATTTTTATCCCCCAACTATTATAAATATTACATATTTCATTTTAGGGATTTGCTAATCCACTCACGTCCTTTTTTGCATTAGTAACCAACATAAAAAAAAAATTAGGACAAAGTTATCTATACATGTATTCTATTTTAATTAATGTAGAGTCGGGATATTATAATAATTTATTTACTTATTAAAAAAATAAAAAAAATATTTTCTCTCTCTTCCTAGTCCTCACTTCCCGTTACATTCTCTCAACCCACCCAGCCATGGAAGTTCTAAAGAATCAAATCGTCACTCGATCTTGGTTTATACAACTCCGTTCTGGTGCTCGTAATGTTTTTTGTTCAATCCGCATTTGAAAATTTGATTCCGAACAAAAAATGATTGCTTTTTGATTTTTTTTTAATTTCTAATTGGAATTCTCCCATCTTTTTATTGCTTTCGATTAGAGTTATTAAGTTTCAATCCAGGTTAAAGAAATGAATTGGGGTTCTTGTTGTTCAACATCCATAACAGTTGAACACACCGATAGAGCGGGTGGGTGCTACGTGGAGTGAAGATGGAGGAGGAGAGAGAAAATGCTTTTATTTTTATTTTTTTAATAAGTAATCAATTGCTATTAGACCCATGTCCTGATTTAACTAAAAAAAGAATAGATGAATGAATAATAGTCATAATTTTTTTTGTTGGTTACTAATGCACTCATATTGAGAAAATGGTGAGTTCATTAATAAATTCTTTCATTTTAACTTTTAAGTGTCATTAAGTTTTTTAAAATAAGTCATATCCAGTAACATATACAATTAACTTCTAAGTCAAGACTTGGAGTATCTATTTTTACACTAGTTAAGAATAAAATAAAGTATAAAAAACATACTATAAAAAGAAAGAAGATCGAGGATAGGGGGAGATTAACAGGAAGAATATTTTATGAGATTGAATTTCACCGAATGAAATCAATAATTTTATTGTTATCGTCTTTATGCAATGTAATGGTTAAAAAACATCCAAGAGTCTTCTATTAGGAGTCCTCTATTTACTTCTGTATCAAATTTGATCATAAAATAACCACGATAAACATTCATGATCTCAAAATTTGTCTTCATCTTATAAAGCTTGGAGAGACATCTTTTATGATCTAAATCCTATATATTGACTTCCACAATAAGTTAACAATAAGAGCATACTACCAAGGAGCACATAATTATTAGAGCAATGAAGACTCTATCCTCAATTTAGACAAGAGATGGTTACCTCTTTGGTACTTAACATGAATAAGTTTTTGGACTATTAATCAACTTTAAGACATAACGAAAAAAATAAACTTTTGCTTTATCACTTTTTTTAACAATAAATATTAATTATTAATTTATTAATTTTTTTAGCCGAAAAATGAAATCTGTGACTTTTCTCTTACTTATATCTAAAAGAAATCAGATAAACAATATCAGATGACTTTTCTAAACATGCAGATATTTAAGTGAATGAGAATGAGATATCCATTAATCCTAGCATAGTACTCATTCTATTCTCATTATTGTAGTTTATCATAAATTTTAATCTTATTATTTTAAAATAAATAAAACTTAGATAATGCTAAATCACCATATAATCATAGCAGAAAAGTAATGGAGTGAGTAACTCCTATACTATAGTTCTATTCTGTAAAATGTAGTAATTCTAAAAATTTGCGAGTGTTCCAAAATATGTTTTGACCAAAAAACGTAGAAGAATAAAATGAATATGTGCGAGGGACACAAAGACACAAAAACAAAATACTACGTGTGACAGAGTCAGTTGAGATGGCACGGGGTGGGACCCACGAATCCCCTATGACTTATGTTATGCTGTTGTGTTGTGTTGTGTATTTATGTTCTGTTCAGCTCAATCTACTTTTACTGTCACAGTGAAATCTGAATTACTACTTTTCTGTGTGTGGTGTGTTTCTTTTCTTCCTGTCTGGGGAGGAGGAATCTCCGTCTAGATTCACTCGGGTGTGGAGCGAGTGTACACCACGCGCCTCACCCCTTCCGATCAGGTATTCTTTATTCGCCTCTTCTATTGCATTTCCGTTTCTCACACTCTTCAGTTTACGCTTTCGCTGAATTTTTAGTTCCTGCATGAACCTGAACTGGTTATATCCGGTCCGGTTCAGCAACCACGCTTGCCCTTGTGTTTGGCCCTGACATGTGATTGCATTCTGAAATCAATTCTACCTGTTTATAAGAAATTGGTGAATTTACAGAACCGTTTTTTTCTCGACATGTTTTTCTTTTACTATTATTTGATTGAGAAACAACAGAGAGAGAGGGGGGGGGGGGGGGAGAGAAGAGTTTTTGAAAATAAGAACAAAAATAGGGCTTAGTATGTTTTACAATGTTAACTAGGATTTACTTGTTAGAACCTTGATTTGCCTGGATAACACTTGGGGCTTTTGTAATCCATACAGTAGTACCTTGGTAGTACTCTAATGTTACGTTTGTTACCTCAGAATACAACATCAGTACCTTTAACCCAAGTTAATTGGGGTTGGTGGTAGATGAACCCAATGATAGATCGGAAATAAGACAAAGAATGAGAAAGGGAGAGGAGGAAAAAAAGGGGAAATAAGACAAAAAAGAGGGAAAAAAACTAAAATAAAAGAGTGGTGAAAGGCAGAGGAGTGAAAGGAAGAGGGGAGAAATGAAGAGGAAAAGAATTTAACAAGGGAATGACTGGAACATAGAATCATGTCTCACTGATATTACATAACAGTAAATACTTAGGTTTATAGCATGGTTTCATTAATTATAGTTGCTTCCTCTTTATACTTTGACAGCTGTAATTACCATGCCTTTACATGTAATAAATTTCAGCTTGAAAAACAAGAACAGTTTATAGCATGGTTTCAAATTGCGGTGACGAATGAAGTCACTGTTGTGGCCTCTTTGATTGCTGGCAGGCATTGTGGCTGTTGCGATGCTTATGCTGCTGTTGCGGTGTGAATTTGTTTTATGTTTGCACCAAATGTAATTCATCATGACTCATTTTAAACATTGTACATCTCTTGTTGTCGCTCCCAGTTCCACATCTTCCTCATGACTTTCTCATTATCATTTTACTATATTATCTAAGAAAGAGGAAGAATGAAAAACTAATTGTGTGAGGACTATAAAGCACGTTGCAGCCTGATGCAGTCCAATGTGGCTGTTTCGCCTGTTGTGTTGCAGCAGTTGTTGCTTTGTGTTTTCCCATGATTTACAAAAATAATGCAATTTCAGTATGATGCATTTGAAACCATGGTTTATAGAATCAGTATGCTGGGGCTATGCAGTTAGTGCAAGTTGAAAATGTTTTCTTTCGTTCGATGTTTGAATTTATATTATATTTATCTTCAGGTTTAAACGTATGCAAGGTTTTGTGGGACTGGTCTTCTAGATTTCCTATTAATGTTCCTACTTCTGTATAATTATGCAAGTCATTCCACTAGAAAGTTGAAATAGCCATTGTATTAATGCAATCACAAACTGTTGTTTAAATATACAGGTAAAATGGCTGGGAATCCAAATAGAAGAGAAGGAAAAACTGTTATGGTTCCAAAAACTGAGGATTTGGATTATGAGTTACCACCTTATACTTCATTTTCAGGGGATGTTGGGGTATGCTGCTCATCTCTCAATATATACACAATACACGTACTGAGTTTTAGATGCTGTCAATCATATCTTGGGATGCACGTTCTCTCATTATGCCCATAGTTCTTTACTATTCTCTGCCAATAGCTGCTACACTAACCTTATAGCTTCATGGTTTTAAGCATGATACATTTGAACAATTATATGAACTTTCGGCAATATCATACAATGCCTTCTTCAGCTGAATTTTTTTTTTCAAGAAACTATTTGCTGCAAAAGCTTAAACTATTTGGTACAAGCCTAAGATGAATTTTGAACAATATTTCTTAACAAGTTTTCTCATGGAATAGTCGTTCTGGCTTGACTTGTGGGTGCATTAGTTCCTTATGCTAAAGTTTAGTTTATTTGTAAGATTGGGGGAAGTTAAAACAGTGAAACACTGATTAGAGAAGCACAGAATCCATATCAAGGAACAATTCAATCAAAAAGCTTATGCTGTAGGGGGTTGGCGGTTGGCCTATGTATAATTTTGATTCATATCTCCGAGAGATTCCAGTGTTAATTACTTCCGTGCAAAATGTAAATTAATTATGAATTGAATAAAGCTAATGCTGTATCAGTTTGTGCT
The DNA here is from genome assembly GCA_013407115.1 of Glycine latifolia. Taxonomy (NCBI): domain Eukaryota; kingdom Viridiplantae; phylum Streptophyta; class Magnoliopsida; order Fabales; family Fabaceae; genus Glycine; species Glycine latifolia. The sequence goes on from CM023947.1 coordinate 3,431,344, forward strand.
ATGGTTTCCAATCTCTATTACTAAGCATGTTATGAGTTTCTATTTTCTTACAGGAGACCTTATTCTTAGGTAATCTGATGAGGAAACCAAAACTATGGTAACCAAATTCCGATTGAAATAAAATCTATAAGAAAGATCCATTCAATGATCAATGTATATACATCTTAGCCCTGTGTGTGAAAGGGATAATCTAATTTTTGTATGTGAGATTATCAATGATTCAAAAGCCTTTTACAGATTGTGTTTGTTCGCTTTAACCCTATCATGCCGGTTTTATGAATTCTCTCCATTTACATCTCTGTCAATACATTGTAACATGGCGAGATATTATTTCTACTTGTTCACTATGTATAATTTGGTCTGGGTGTTGTGCTGGGGCATCCCGCTTCATGCATGGGACTCAGAAACTATAGCCAAGATAGTGGCGTGTATCGGCGACGTGGTGGAGGTGGACGAAGAAACTGATGATCTCCAGCGCCTAGATAGAGCTCGAGTGCTCATTAAGATACCTTGGTCACCTCTTATCAATCATAACATTGTGGCTACCATAAACGGGGATGATTTTAAGATTAACATTGTAGAGGAGACATATGCGGGTGCTGGCATATGTGGGTGTTCCAAACAATGCTATGAAGACTCATCAGACGAAGTAACCTTGGTGGAGAGCTTAGAGGTTGGAAGCGTCATGTCAGAGGGACAGCCACGAGCGGTAGAACCAGTGGTGGTAGAACCATCAGAGATCCCAGTTGAAGGAGGGTGCGGTGACTCAGGGGGAGCGCGGTCTTTACCTGCTGGTTTTGACCGACAACCAGCGGGTAAACCGGGTAACTCTGTCAACAGCAGTACTAGCAGGGCTGTAGCTCTGGACACGCTTGGTGATAAGCTGTCACCTAACAATCATGGAAATGGTGTGGAACGGGACTGTGCTCGACAGGGGGGTCTAGGATCAGAAGAGAAAGATGAAAAGGAAGTTGCAGAAGGAAAGGTCAATGGGGATTTTTGTGTGGAGTCAGAAGCTGAAGGCACAAAAGGGGGAGAATATGGGGAGTTGGTGGCCCCAATCTCGTGGAATTGTCTAGAAGGGGAGGAGATAAGGTCACGTGCTGTGGCAGATGTGAGAGAATTGAATGGGGTTGGCGCGGGACCCATTTTGGACCATGAAACTGTATTAATAAAAGACTTCACTACTCCTTTGGGCCAAAAGACTATTGGGCCTAATTGGCAAGTATATTCCAGATGCAAGGGGGGAAAAAACAAAGAAGGGCTCATTAAAACTCACGGTCAACACCAGGGATCTGGTAAAAAAAAAAAGAAATAACAGTAACTGAGAAGGGAAAGGAGGCTCTTAATACTCAACCCAGCCCAATGTCACCAACATATAGGCTGGAGGGCAGTGGATTAAAAGAGGTCGCAGATTGGGGGGCAGGTATAAAGGAGAATGACACCTTAGGCTCAACATCAAGCTCGAGCTCCACCAACACAAAACATGTCGAATTTGGGACATTGGCTCAGCAACTTGGTGTAACCAGTCACAATCAGGATGATGAGATTAATAATATGAATGTTCTGGAAGGAAGTGAAAAGGGAGATGATAGGAGGTGGGGGGAAAATTAAGTTGTCGTATGAAGATCCTGTCCTACAATATCAGGGGGCTGGGGAGGGGTGTGAAATGGAATTCAATCAGAAAATTGGTGGGTAAGAAAAAGTTGACTTGCTGTGTTTACAAGAGACAAAGAAAGAATCAATAGACAAGGTGTTATGTCAAGCTTTATGGGGAGATTCCAGTGCTGTTTGGGAATACCAGCCAGCAATTAACAAAGCAGGTGGCTTACTATGTATTTGGAATGAGGAGTCTTTCAAAGTTGAGAAAAAGCTGACTGGAAGTGGTTTCATTTATTTGGAAGGATCTTGGGTGGCAGAAAATAAGAAGGTCATCATAGTTAATGTATATTCACCTTGTGATGCAGCTTTGAAAAAAGCTTTTTGGGAAGAAATTAAACTTCTGAGAAGGGCAAATGTGGGGGGTTTATGGTGCATCATTGGAGATTTTAACAACATTAGAAGACCTTCAGAGAGAATGGGAACAAGTCAAACTACTCAGGATGGAGGAAATTTAAAGGATTTTAATGAATGGATTGAGGAGTTAGAAGTGGAGGAAGTCCCTAGGATCGGGAGAAAATTCACTTGGTATAGACCAAATGGGACAGTGAAAAGTAGACTAGATAGGGCCTTGGTATCTGCTGAATGGCTAACCTTATGGCAGGGTTGCACCCAGGTCACCATGGATCGCAACTATTCAGATCATTGCCCAATTATGCTTGTATCCTCTCATGTGGATTGGGGCCCGAAGCCGTTTCGGTTTCTTGACTGCTGGCTTGAAGATAAATCCCTCAGAAAGGTTGTTACAGAGACGTGGAACTCCAACTTGGGCTCGGGTTGGGGTGGCTTTATCTTAAAAGAAAAGATAAAGCTCCTTAAACAGAAATTGAAGGTCTGGAATAAGACCCAGTTTGGTGATATCCAACAGAAGATTAGAATGTCAGAGCTAGAATTGAACAAGATTGAATTAGATGCTGAGGATAGACATATGATTGAAGAGGAAATTAAAAGGAGGAAACAATTACACGAAAATTTGTGGGCTGCGGCAAAGTCAAACGCTTCTCCATTGAGACAAAAGGCAAGATCGAGATGGATTAGAGAGGGGGTTTGTAATTCCCGCTTCTTTCACCTGACTGCTAATTGGAAGCGAAGGAAAAATATGGTGCAAGGTTTGCTTGTTGATGGGTGCTGGTTAGAGGAGCCTGGCAGGATTAAGGAGGAACTCAGGAATTTTTTCATGAGCAGATACCAAGAACAAGACCTAGATAGGCCTAAGCTAGATGGGGTCAGGTTTAGAACTATTGAGCAGCAGCATAATAATGCTCTGATTGCTCCGTTTGAGGCTTCTGAAATCAAGGATGCAGTTTGGAGTTGTGGCAGTGATAAGAGCCCTGGACCGGATGGCTTCAATTTTAAATTCATCAAGGTATTTTGGGATATACTAAAGCCTGATTTGTTCCGCTTCATGGATGAATTCTATGTTAATGGGATTTTCCCAAAGGGGGGAAACACTTCTTTCTTAGCCCTGATTCCCAAGGTACTTGACCCCCAAAGTCTAAACGAATACCGACCTATTTCATTAATAGGCTGTATTTATAAGATAGTGGCTAAGGTGCTTGCTAACAGATTGAAGAGGGTGCTACCTCTCATCATTGATGACCGACAATCCGGTTTTATTGAGGGACGTCATTTACTACATAGTGTCGTGATTGCAAATGAGGTCGTTGAGGAGGCAAAAAGGAGTAAAAAGAATTGTTTGATCTTCAAGGTAGATTATGAAAAAGCCTATGATTCGGTTTGTTGGGATTTTCTTATGTACATGATGAAGAGGATGGACTTTTGCTCTAAATGGATTTCTTGGATCAAAGGCTGCCTAACTTCAGCGTCTATCTCTATTCTGGTTAATGGAAGCCCAACATCAGAGTTTCAGCCCCAGAGAGGTTTGAGACAAGGTGACCCCCTTGCCCCATTCTTGTTCAACATTGCAGTGGAAGGTCTAACGGGGTTGATGAGAGAAGCCCAAGCGAAGAACTTGTACGACGGCTTCAAGGTGGGAAGGAATAATGTAGATATTAGCATACTTCAATATGCTGATGATACTATTTTCTTTGGGACAACATCCATGGAAAATGTTCGAACTATAAAGGTGATGTTGAAGAGCTTTGAGCTGGTTTTGGGGTTGAAGTTAAACTGTGACAAGTGCAGTTTTGGAGCGTTCGGGATGAGCGATCAGTGGGTAATTGCAGCGGCCAGATTTCTAAACTGTGGGGTTTTGTCTGTACCTTTCTCGTACTTGGGTATCCCAATCGGGGCAAACCCGAGACGTTGTGTGACTTGGGAGCCAATTATTACAAAGTGTGAGAGGAAACTATCTAAATGGAAACAAAAATACCTATCTTTTGGGGGAAGGGTGACTTTGATTAAAGCTGTTCTTAATTCGATCCCTATTTTCTTCTTTTCTTTTTTCAGGGTGCCGAAGAAAGTTGTCAATAGTTTGGAAAGATTGCAGAGGAGGTTCTTGTGGGGTGGAAGTTATGAGCAGAAAAAAATCTCTTGGGTGAGCTGGGAATCCGTGTGCTTATCAAAGGAGAAGGGTGGTTTGGGTATCAAGAAGTTGGAGAGTTTTAATCAGGCCTTGCTGGGAAGATGGCGATGGAATTTATTCCATCATCCGGATGACTTGTGGGCACAGCTTGTGGAGTCCAAATATGGAGGTTGGAGGAATTTAGATGACACAAGGAGGCTGGCAAGAGATTCTGTATGGTGGCAAGATCTATGTTTAACTTTTAATTCATTAGAGGCAAGAGGATGGTTCTCTAGAGGTCTTAGATGGAAGGTGGGTTGTGGTTCCAAAGTATTATTTTGGGAAGACGGATGGATGGAGGACAGGATATAGCTGAAGGAGAAATATCCTAGATTACATCAGATCTCATTACAACAGCAGCACTTCATTCAGCATATGGGAGCACTGAATCAGGGTGGGAGGGAATGGCAATTTCGTTGGAGAAGGTTATTCATGGAAGGTGAAATAGATATGGTGATAAAATTTCTGGGGGAAGTACAGGGACTGGCGGTAGATGAGTCTCAACCAGATTCATGGGTATGGGTGGGAGCTCCAACCGGTTTTTATTCAGTGAAGAGTGCTTATTGCTTACTTAACAGGGAGGAAGTATCTCAAGAGCAGGATGATGTGTTCAAGATTCTGTGGAAGCTAAAAATCCCTAGCAAAGTATCATGCTTTGCCTGGAGATTAATTAATGATAGATTGCCTACGAAGCAAGACCTAAGTAGAAGAAACATGGAGATAAATGATATCACATGTCCTTTTTGTAGAAGTCTAGAGGAAAATGCATCACACCTTTTCTTTAACTGCCCTAGAATTTTGCCTTTGTGGTGGGAATCAAGGGCTTGGATTAATATTGTTGGGGTTTTTTCGACTGTCCCAAAATAACACTTTCGACAATCTTCTTTCTGTCATTTAAAGGGGTTCAGTCTACTTAGGTGGCAAATCTGGTGGACTGCTTTGACTTGGTGTATTTGGTTTCATAGAAACCGGATTATCTTTCATAATGAATCGTTTGATGGTCAGAAAGTGTTGGAGGATGCTATATTTTTTTGCTGGTCATGGCTGCGAAACCTGGAGACAGGATTTGATATCCCTTTCCATCATTGGTCTAGCAACTTGAGAGAAAGTTGTGTCCCAGGGGAGGGTTTAGATTTTTCCCTATTTGTTCTAGAGATCAAACTGAACTTTGTTGGCTTTTAACATGTTTTATGCTTCAAGCCACTTTTGTTCTGTTTTATTTCTGCTTGCTTGTATTTACAACAGTACTTCTTGTACTGTGTTTATCTTTCATCTATATATATATATATAATTATCTTTGCTGATAAAAAAAAATGTATAAATTATAATACATATAACATTATATAAAAATAATTGTCTTCATTAATTTTTCATTTTTATTTGTTTTCTTACGTTTAACTTCTTCCTTCATGATTACCAGGACAACGTTGCAAGTTCATCTGGAGGCAAACTACGAGCGTTCTTTATCGGAATGGGATTCCTACCATGCCTTGTTGATAAAGTGATAGAGGAGAATGGTACATTAGTAGGAGCTGGATACTTATGCACTAAATGCATGAAACATTTGATGAATGTCTGAGATATTTCACTTTTCCATTTGAATATTATGGTTCTGATTGGTTTTCTTTGAAATTTACAGGTGAAGAGAATTCTGATATCTTACTAGAGGCTCTCTTGAGATATTCAGTAAGCAGACCAAAATATATGTTATAGTGTTTTTTTATTGTCGGTACTCTTGGGATTTTGGGAAGTTTTTATTTATTTACATTTTAACTTTTGTAAATAATGTTAAAAGCTGAACAATGTTCTGCATGTTCATTGAGATGAGAAATGTTAATTTGTACAGAGAGAAGATATGCATATACATGAAGGATTCAAATTATCATAAGCATAGTCCTTGAATTACTTATTCCTTGTACAAAGTAGAATAATGGTAAAACAAAAAAACCTAGTTAGTTTTTTATTTGAAAGGTTCTTTTGCTCTGTATAAATTTCCTTACAAAAGACTCAAAAACCTTGTGTACTGAGCCATCTTTTATAGAGTTGAAAGTATTATTCTTTAATTATGTCATTTTGTCAAGTATGAGGTGTCTAGTGCAATAGTATACTAGAAATTTAAGTAAATAATAAATGTCCATTTGCTTTCCCATATAAGTTTTAATTGGACTACGTGTGTGATCTTGACTGGGTATGAACACTTTAATTTATGGTATTTATTGCTTTTGGTATCTAGTAAAGCTACTTTAGGTTGCTGGCTGCCTGTTCTGCTGTTGGAGGAAGATGACCCTCAAATGTTAGTGCAGTACAGTGATAAAATCTCCATCAAAATTCTTTATTTGTTGGTCGTGGCTCAAAAATTTGGAGAAGGGATTTGACATTCCTTTCCATGTATGGTCCAGCAATGTGGGGGAGGCTTTTGTAATTAGGGGAGGGCTTAGCTCTTAGCTTTTAATTTAGTTCCCTCCCAAGCTGATGGGAAACCTATAAGCAAGACAGATTTTTGGCAGCTTAATTCATGTACTATTCATGTATTAGGTTGCCATAGGTCTGCTAATATGTATCAGTACTACTTGTACTATGCTCTTTTATAAATATATATATTATTTTTGCTGATAAATTTTTTTTTTTTTTTCTCAAAAGCTCTCTTAGAAAGCTCTTGGTTAAAAGTTCTTTTGAACACGGCATAAACTAATCCAAACATGCACTAATGATAGTTTTTCTTTTTTTAATTATTTTTTTTATGATGCCATGGTCCTGATGCTAAATGTTTTGTTAGCAAGCAAATGCCCATTTTGTTCTTCCAATGATATAGGTTATTGAAAGAGTCATGAAGTTTCAAATTCTGATTGATATTGAATCTAATATGGAGATACAACCTGCAAGGAACATTACTGCATGACAAAGTAAGAAGCAAAATATGGTGGCTAGGTGTATGTGGAATTTATATCAATGGACATGGAATTTGTGAGATTATGTGGACTTAAATACTACTAAATAATTATAGGTTGACAACTCTGCACCTATGAAGGTTTAATGTGACAAGTCTGCAATCTCTGTAGCTAAATGTCCTGGTTTTTATGACAGAACCAGGCTCATGGAAGTAAATAAGACTTGGTTAAAAATAAAGAAAAAAATTGGATAGACCTGCACAAACTATGAAGACGTTCTCATCAATGGGCTATCCAATAAGAACATTAATGAATCAGTCGGCAAGCTGTCTCTGAAAGAATTTTCAAGCTAGCTTGAGTTGGAGTGTTAAAAGAGTCAAAAGGGGTTTTGAATTTGAAGTTCTACATAATAGGATTAGGAGTTTGGATAGGATAAATGTAGATATTTGTAAATTGTAAATAGTGAGTATATCTTTAGGAACCAAAATAAACATTTACTCTAATATGATGTGTTCTTGACTCACCCTTCACTATATTTTATATTGATGAATAGAGGACAAATTAGCTTGTTTTTTTTGTCAATTTGCAGAACTAGATAGTAAAATACTTCATAAACTATATATATTTTACATGGAGTTGGAACAGGGATAAAATATTGCTTCATTCTATGACTTTTTTGAATGATTAGAAACTTGTAATGATACTCAGTAGCTCTCTTTGCTCCCTTCATATGTTAATACTGCTGCCAATATGCTTTCTAAACTTTGGACTCAATATTCTGATCGATGACTATTATTTCCAATTGATTAGGCTCATAAATCCAATTTTTACTCATCTGATTCTTTGGGTGGTTCTCACAATACAAGCAGGGGTAGAAGTGCCCCAAATTTCTATCCTGATGGTCACTCAAGAGAGGTAACTTGATGCCTTCCATCACCCCTCCTTCCCAATGTTAAACCTTTTAGGCTAGAAATTTTAGTTCTATTTACTGACTGTATGGGAGGGCGAGCCCTGACACAGCGGTAAAGTTGTGTCTTGGTGACCTGTTGGTCATGGGTTCGAATCCGGAAACAACCTCTTTGCATATGCAAGGGTAAGGTTGCGTACAATATCCCTCCCCCTTACCTGCGCATAGCGTGGAGCCTTCGGGCAATGGGGTTATATGGTGGTTTTTTTTTACTGACTGTATGGGTTAAATTTTAAAGGTATAGTGATAACTTGAACTTTTTTTAGTTGATTAATTTATTCAAGTGTTGAGTGTGGACTCTCCTTTCCTTTTCTGTTTGCATTATGTGAATTATTTTGTTAGAGAGAACTATTAGATATTTCAAGTGATTGACTGATGAGATTACAATGCCCTTCATTCTTTATTTGTTTGTAGTTTTAGTTTATATGTGGCTTTTTTTCCTTGCTTTTCCTACATTTATTCACAATCTCTTTAAATTATTTTGTTAATAGCACTGATTGCTAATAAATGAATTTATAACCTGATGTTCTAAGCAAAGGATCCTCAAAGAATTGTGCGTGATAATTCCAAATTGTGCAATTTCCTTCTTTATATTGTCGCTGCTGCCAAGCCATATTTTACTTCTGCAAATGTTTGCATGTGTAGGATTAACTATCAAAATGTGTTCACTTTTTAATGAATTAGTTCTGTAAATGGTTTATGGAAAACTTTAACTGCCTTTTCAATTTTCTTTGTAATCATTTAGGCTCTTCAAAAATCAAATTCACAGTCTTCTGATTCTCTGGATAGCTTATTTGATGATAAGGATCCTCCAGAGATTTCCAATGTCAGTCATGCGAAAGAGGTACTTGCTTCTTATTCCTCAGAAGACATCAATTGATTTATTACAAAATTTAGTCAGAGCACATCATGGTAGGAATGAGTTGAGTATTTGAATCGACCCAAATGGTGTCATGTGATTCATGTAGCCGACCTCACCTAGTGGGCTAATGCTTTTGTTGCCATTGTTGCTTTATTGCACACTATAATCATATTCTACCATCTTTTTCTTAATTATTAATGTCACATATTTGTGCTAGATGTACTCTGTGACTGTATGTTGGTTTACTCTTTTTGTTCAGGTGTACTCTCATGTCATCCCAAATTCCAAATAAATATTTTCTTTCCAAATAATTGCTTTTCAGATTTTCTTGCATCTCATTGTCAACCTTTAAAACCATTTGCATAATTTTTAAAAAGGTGTGGCACCTGTTTGTTGTATATTCCATGTGCATAATCTAAACTTGTGGTCACTGGTATGTCAAATGCACTACTGGCAGGTGATGCATTTGCTTTTTCTGTCAAGGGTGACAATTAAATATGCATCGTGATGTATTTCTGCTTGCCGTTGTTGACCTTGACAATTGATTCTCTTTATTGTACCTGGTAGTAAGATCTTTCTAGTTTCAACATGTCCCTTAATATAGCATATGTTTTGCTTAATTCAATTTCATTCTTGTTTGACAATATCTCTCTTGCAGGAGCCTGATGAACTTAGTGGAGTCATTGATGATAAAAGAGGTTCCTTACTGATGATGAATTTCTCTGTGGAGGAAGTTGAATTTGCAATCCACAAGCTTGGTATGAGAATCTTTTACCTAAACTGTTGCTTTGTGCAATTGGTGTATACTTTATTACTCTATTTAGGCCATATTTGCCATAAATATTTTCATTCAGTTATTGTTGTAATTGACCTAGAAACATATGTTGTATAGGTCTTTTTGAGTTGCCAAGAAAGTAGTGCAGGACATCAATAGATATATGTTTGCTTGAATTATTAATTCGTGGCTGCATGCTTGGACATGCTAGTAATACCAGGACAAAGTACATGAACAAAAAGCTGACATTAAGTATGTACTGAATTGAATTTGTGTGGGGAATATTCTATATAATATTTGTGCTTTGATGATTAACTTTTAGATGGCCTGATCAATGTTGGTCTCTTGTCAGAAATGAAAACAATACTAAGTTACTATGAATAATTTGAGCAAGTTTTTGAATTTGTCTGGTTGTGTACTTATTTTGTATGTGTGTGTTTTCAGTGATTGTCTGAGGTCTAATCTAATTAACTTATTGGCATAGTATGTAAATTTATGCAGATAGAAGTTCAGGCCTATGTTTATGGATTACTGGCAACAATAAGGATTTTTTTTGTTTCATTATAGGTGATGAAGCATCAATTTCTGAGCTGGTGGACTTCATCTTTGCTTTGCAGATTGCTAAAAAACTGAAAAAGGAACCAGATGATATCACCTTCACCTATTATGGCAGAGGAAATGAGGTTTTGATATTTGAATTTTGACCCAATAATGATATTATTTCAGGAGATAAATACTGTGTTTCTGTTAGTCAGGTTTTTAAGTTAACCCTCAACTTTATGATACATTAGGAGAAATAATATGGTCCATGTTGCTACATGTTGTATACTTTATTCAATAACAACAACAACAAAGCCTTATCCCATAGGTAAGGTCGGCTACATGGATCACACGACACCATTCGACACGGTTAAAAATCAAAGTTTCAGAAATATTAAGTCTAAGATCTCCCTTGATGATTTCCTCCAATGTCTTTTTCGGTCTCCCTCTTCTCTTTTTCCTTGGACAAAAAATCAGGCAATCTACTCTTCTAACTAGCGCCTCTTGTGGCCTTCTATGTACATCTCTTTCTCAATGGGTGCTACACCAATCCTCTCTTGTATAATGTCATTCCTCAATGTTGTATACTTAATTCATGAGAGCAAAAAGACAATGCAAATAAATGAGCAAGACATTATGAAGGGAACCCAACTATAGCCTTTACTTGCTTTTCTTAAGACTTGGATGTGATTCTAATGTTGTATAGTTTTACCTTGAGTGGAAAATACATATTCTTTCGCGAATACTTTTCCTGTCATGTGAACTATGCATTGCAATAGTTTGAAATGAGTAGAAGCTTGATTGCTTTATCCTTTTGAAGTAGATTATTTGGGATTTTCAGAGAATTTTGGGTGGTCACAATTTGAGTAGTTGTAGTGGGTTGCGACTGGAGTGAGGAGTACAAAGTTTTGTAGTATCTCTGTATGTTGTAGTTTTGTATATTTTCTCAACGCAGTATGCTTGTGAAATAAAGGAAAAGATTTTACACACATTTATTGTGGAGCAGGTTATTTTCAGGGATCCTCTTATGTTCAGCTATTGACTTTTTTTGAATAAGTAAAAAAAGATATTAAGATAGGAAAGAAAGCCACCAAAAGAGGATAAAAATTCTCAAGAACTAATGATGATACAACTGAAATAAATGAAAAAAAATCAAGAAGCATGCAACACGGCATGCCAATCTCTGAAGATCTAACAAAGGCACCCCCTGAAAAGACTAACAGCAGAACATCACAAAGAAGATAGAAAAACTCTCAATCTTGAATCAACTCAACAGAAAACTGCTGTCCCTAGAAGATTCTAGCACTTCTTTCCAACCAAATACACTGAAGAACCACAGATTGAGAAAACCACCAAAGCTTTTGGGCACCTTTTCTATTACCAACTCCTCTTAATTAATACCTAAGAACTTCTGAAGGTCCTTGGGACAAATCCAGTGTTCACCAAAAACATGAAATAAGTTACTCCAGAGATAAGAAACATATGGGCAATGCAAGAACAAATGAGAACAAGATTCAGATTGCTTTATTATACATTTTACTTATGACATTTTTAGAGGATTCTACTTGTGACTTTTATCAGGTGTTTCCTTAGCAGATACATGGATAAGTCAGATAGATTTATTATGCATTTGTATTATTGACTTTCCCCTCCTTTGACATCCCTCTTTACCACTGGTCTAGCAATATGAGGGATAGTTTCTTGATGTTTCCAGGGAGGGTTTAGTCTGTACAACTCTTTTTTTGAGATGGTTTAAGACCTAGCAGAAATCAGAACTCTGGTGTCTTTTTCTTTTCATTAAGCCACCTTTGTTCTGTTTGCCTCTTGCTAAGCTGTAATCTTACCAGTACTACTCGTACTGCTGTTACTATTTTTTATTAATATATTTATCTTTGCTGATCAAAAAAAAAAAAAAAAAAATTTAGCTTAGTTTTATCCTTTTTCTTCGTATTCTATTTCCTGTCAACAAATCTTCCCTCCTATTATGTTAATTTATGTATCTTATTATGTCTATATTATGCATCTAATTTTTGTTATTTGTGGGATCACAGGTCACCAATGAAAAACTCTTTGGAATTATGGCAAAAACTCTTCAATTGTTTGAAATGGGTTTCTCTGAGAATGAAGTATCATCAGCAATTGATAAATTAGGTAAGTCTTTGTGAAAGCTGATATTTTTTTGAATTATGCAGCTGTGAGATTAAGTTTACAGTCTTGCATTTAAAAAGTAGTAATCTTTAGAATTAGGAGACGATATCAATGGAATAGAAATCATACTATTGCCTTCTATGAATATGGAAAATGATATCTACATCCTTTACAATTATCAGGACTTGAGTTTTAGCTTACCAATTGTTTGCTTTTCAGGTTCAGAGGCTCCAATTTCAGAGCTTGCAAACTTTATTTTTGCTGAACAAAATGGGATCGATTATGTGATGGAATATAAGGTTAGAAATTTTACTTGTTATATTTCAAATTTTATGTTTTATCATTTTTTGTAATTCAGCTTCTTGTGTTTATATATAATAATATACTTGATTTCACAATAATGAGCATTGCTTCATAGCATCTTCATTTTTTTATTTTAAACTTGATGCATGTAAATGAAGTTGTGGCAAGTGACAAGTATATGCACTGTCTGTATGTTGAAATGGGCCCCTATGGGAGTTTAGGAACTTGTAAAACTGAAGCAAAATAGTGTAAAATTAACTAATTGGTAAAGCAAAAGATGCAGTGAAACTTGAAGGAAACAAACTGAAAGGATAACTATGGAGAAGCTTTGCTTACATTTTCTATAATGCATGACCAAAATTAAACATTTTCCATACTTCTGTTCTTTTACAACTAGTCAACTGCGTGGAACAGAGTTATCTGGTGCTAACTAGAATAAGAATTGTACCAGAAAAACAAAAATACAGAAAAGAATATTTATAATTTAACTATATAATGTCAAAACTTCTCATAAATGAATTTGCTTTTCTTTGTATATTATATTATTTAAATCTTGTATGACATGCATGGAATCAACAAAGTGCTAAGAAACCTATTAAATAAAGTTAAGGTCGTGTTTGGCTTGATCTGGATAAAATTTTATTGTGCCAAGTCCTTCTTTAGTACTAATAATCAGTCAGGTGTTTACTGAGTGATGAAATTTCTTGTTTGTCTAGTTTTCCACTACTTGTACTTATTCTGTGGGGATCAAAGAAGAACCAGAAATGGATTTATATGGTACAGCAGAAGTGAAAGTTGAGGATTTTAGCCATGAACCTCCACAATCAAGCCAGGTCAACTTAGAGGAAACTTATAATGATGATATGGTGAAGGAAGAAGAGGGTATTGATGCATTTCCCAGCAAAGTTTCTGACCAATATTTGGATGTTGTGGAGAATGGTAGAGGTAAAAGGCCCAAGTATGAACATGATGATGATCCAGTCACTTGTCTTGAACCTTCTTGGGTGGAAGAAAGGGTTGATGCTGTTGTTGCCGAAATGTCGAGACGTCCCAAACCAAATCCATCCAGGTGTCTCAGTAGTGTGGCAGCAAAGCCACCATTTTTCTTTTTTGGGAATGTTTCAAACATATCCTATGACTCATGGACAAAGATGTCTAAGTTTTTATATGGCATTGAACCTGAATTTGCGAATGCTCAGTCCTTTTCGGCTATAGATAGAATAGAAGGTTACATACACAATCTTCCAGTTGAAAACAGATTCCACATCCTCCCAAAGCCTCCTATGACTATTGAAGATGCAATGCCGCAGACAAAGAAATGGTGGCCACCTTGGGATTCAAGGAAGCAATTGAGCAGCATCTATTGTGAAACTAATGGAATAGCTCAAACTTGTGATCGACTGGGAAATTTTCTAGCTGATTCTGGTGGAGTGCTCACATCTGAACGGCAGAAAGACATTCTTCGTTATTGTCGCGGATTGAATCTTGTGTGGATTGGCAAATTCACACTTGGTCCTGTGGAGGCTGAACAGTTGGAGCTCATTTTAGGCTACCCTTTGAATCACACTCGTGCTGCCGAGGGTAATGTTGCCGAAAGACTTAAATCACTAAAATACTGCTTCCAGACAGACACATTGGGGTATCATCTTTCTGTGTTAAGGCCTATCTTCCCTCATGGACTGACAATGTTATCACTCTTTAGTGGTCTTGGTGGGGCAGAAATTTCCCTGCACCGCCTTGGTATTAAAATAAAAGCTGTTGTCTCAGTCGAGACTTCTGAAACAAAAAGAAAGATTCTTGAGAGATGGTGGCGTCAATCCGGACAAACTGGGACTCTGGTTCAGATTGAAGACATTCAAAAACTGACTAGTAAAAAACTTGAGGGTCTAATCACTAAATTTGGTGGTTTTGACCTTGTCATTTATCAGAATCCATGCTCTTACTCAAGTTCCAGGCTTCAAGCCGGTGTAGGTCTCTCCGCTCTTGATTTTTCAGTGTTTTGTGAATGTGTTCGTGTCTTGCAACGAGTAAGAGGTTTGTATCTAAGGAAGTGAGTGAAGTGACTCGTATCTTTTGTTGTACAAAATAACGTCATTCGATGCCTTTGTGGTAACATTTCCCGTTCTTACTTGGAACATTTCGTTTTCCTGCTGTATATTTGACTTCTATATATAAATTTTTCAGTGCAGGGAATTTGTATGTAGAGTTGTCTTTCTTTCTTAATCGTCAATTAGAATTGTTCATATATGCAAGTTTATGCATTGGTAGACATTCTGAATTATTTCTGGAATAATACACCAAATGAGAGTCCATGAAATTGTGCATATTTATAAAATTATAAGAATGTTATGTTAGTCTATGAAATCAGTAAACATCAGTGATTTTGGTACTTTTCTCTTGTCATTTTATGAAACTAATGTCTCTCAAGTAAGTAGGTGATCGAACTAGGAGTGGATTCAGAAACATTGCCATAAAAATACGAGTTTGGAATCCATTGCGTTCCGTTTTATGGCTCTTGCGTTGCATTGTATCCCTAAACAAGACTAGATATTTTGTTTTTGACGTTTGCACTATTAATTATTATGATTATGTGATACCTTAGCGATCAAATGAATAGGAATGGCCGGCATCGATAACAAATGGTAGTAGCTGTTGGATTGTCCTTTGTCAGCTAGCGCGATGCGACGATGGACAAAGTCTCAACAAACAGTCTAACTTGTACAGACGTAAGAACTAAGAAGATTATAAAATTGCTAATGCTTACTTTACCAACGTGAAGAGACAATTAAATGTACACTGATGTTTTCATGAAAGCATATATATAATCAAATAATAAAGACAATTAAAATGTACATGTGTCCGTCTGATGTTTACATGAAAATATAACCACATTATAGCATATAGATAAATCGATTTATACCGTGCGACATACATATTTTTGCGCTATTTAATAACTTTGTATTATATGGTTTTATCTCAAATTTTACTATTGAAATAAAAGTTCCTATTATGTAGATTGGATTTTCAAGATTATTTGATAATTCATTTATGCACATCAAAATTATTATATAGTAGTAAGATGTTGATTAAAGAAAAATTGGATTTGATTCTCTTGAATAAGATCTTGAATTTGAATATTTTAAATTTATTAAATTATTTTTTCACTCATTTCTTGCTTTGAAAATCATTCTTTTTCGAATGTGTTCAAGGACTGATTGAGGTATAAATTCAACACACACTTTTTTCTTTTTCTTGTTTTGGTGATAACTCATTTGGATGAATAATTGCTATTTTGTGTCTGCCTTTGAGTGTGTAATGCTTGAATTATCCATAAAATGTCTATTATTAAGAAAAGAATGTATTTGAAAAGAAATATTCCACTAAAAGCGATTAGTTAGATTTTCTTATAAAATTTAGTCATTAACAAATTTGATATACATTTTACATCCATAACATGGTTATCAAAAAAATTAATATATATTTTTGAAATACAAAAAAAATAAGAAATACTTATTTTTATCTATTTTTTAACAAATACAAACTTTAGAATAATTTTCATTAACAGTATTCTAAATAAAAAATTAAATATAATATCTAATATAACATAAAATATAGATATATTTCTAACAAATTCTAATAGAATTCTTTAAAATTAAACTTTAAAGATTTAACAAAACAGATAGCATAATATCTCTAGCATATAATTATATTTTAAAGGTTAAAATTAGTGAAAACTATATTTTATATAAAGTTATCGATAATGTAACAGTAAATATTATTTATGGTAATATAAATTAATTATTTTTCATAGCGTATGTGGGTGTGAAAAGGCGGACTAGGTTATTCTAAAGACCAAAACAAGTAATTTCAACAATTTACAAGAAATCAATTTGATATAATATTGTGTGTATATGCATAATAAATTATATATATTAGAACATCGGTAATTAATCTTATCATCAATAATTTTTTTAAAGGTAATCTTACAATCAATAATTGATATGAGTTACTTTAAGTGTTTGAAGTAAGATAGATTCAAAAACAATCAATGGAGGGGTTGAAAAATATAAACGAAACATTACCATAATTACTTCTTTTTTCTTTACCTGACTTTGGTTCTTGAAAAAATAATTATTTTATATTTTGTCCTATTATTACACTGGCCATGTTAATTTGAGACATCATCGTCGTCTGATGAAAAACATATTGACGATTATGATAAAAAAAATTTAAAGAGCAAAATAAAATTCTTAAAATATTTTAAGAACCAAAAGAAAAATCCTAAAGTATTTCAGTGACCACTAAACGTAATACTAGCCTATTCTTTTTTTAAAAAAATAAAAAAGATTTTAATGGCTAAATTTTTTGGACAATATCTAATTATGTTGGGTATTTTTCGGAAGGAGTAAACTAAAAAAAAATATATTAGTTTCCATTAATAATAATTACTGTAAGGTCGGTGTCAGTGAGTACCAGGTTCTGGCAGCATTACATGACCCCACTAATAAACTTGCGAGTTGCGAGCGAGCAAGTGACCGTGACCGGGACCTATATATCTTAAGCTTAATAACAACGAAACCAACACATTTCTCATCCTTTTTTTCTCTCTTCCAATTCTAATTTCTAACCGTCCGCATATCAGGGACGCCTAGATCAAGCCCTAATTCTCTCACTTTTCTCTCTATTCCCGATTTTCATCGCCATCATGCATCCTCTTCAATTTCACGATTAGTTCATCGCACTCCGATTCTTCATCATGTTCGAAGCTCACGTGAGAATCTATCTAATCTCCTTCCTTCGCCACTCTCTCTTTTCCGCTACTAAACAATTTGAATTTGCTTTGCGTGATGTGTTTCTAAGCGAACAAAAAATATGTGGACAGAGGAGATAGTAACATTGCTTTGTTGATGACAGGTTCTGCATTTGCTTCGAAGATATTTGGGTGAATATGTACATGGACTCTCTACGGAGGCGTTGAGAATAAGCGTCTGGAAGGGTCTGTCTTCTGCCATTTTCTCACATTTTACTCATTTTTATTTAACTGCGTGTGCTGAATTCAAGCATAATTTTAATAGGTTCAGTATTGATTCTTTATGCTGTTTTCTTCGCATGTAAACGTTCTATACTCTGTATGGATGAGATTCCCCCTCCTCTTTTTTCTAGTTTGATTTCTAGTAACCGGCTACTACTTAACTTACCAATTTTGTCACGTATCTTTGTAAATTTCCCATTGCTACAAAATGGTTTTGTGTATTCCATTGAGATGTCATGTTCATTGTTATTCCAACCAAGACTTGATCTCTGCAGGCGATGTTGTCCTAAAAGATTTGAAACTGAAGGCAGAGGCTCTAAATGCACTAAAACTACCAGTTACTGTCAAAGCTGGCTTTGTTGGTACAATTACATTGAAGGTACATTTAGTCATTTGCCATCACTGGTTGTCTGCTGCCAACTTTTGGGTCATCCATTTACCATTGGCTTAGGTTTGTTAGTTATGCACACATATATTCATGCATTATTATGTGTTCTATATATCTAAAATTACATGAATATAATAGATACATATGTACATGCATGTTTAGGTGTCTATAAAAATGTAAATATATGGCATACAGAGGATGTAGGATTTCATAATTGCAAAGCATTTTGTTATATTATTTTTGTTTTTTGTCAATGCTATGTGCTTTCAAATGGGCTGTTTATTTGATTTTTTTTTTTCTTGCTGTTGCTAATGTGATATAGGTTCCATGGAAAAGTTTGGGGAAAGAACCTGTCATTGTTTTGATTGATCGTGTGTTTGTTCTAGCTCATCCTGCTCCTGATAGTCGAACTATGAAGGTACAGCATTATTCTTATTTGGTCTAATTAGGGTGCATTTGGAAGTAGTTATTTACAACCTATTTAGACTTATCTTATGACATGAGCACTTGTGTAAGTGTTTGGAAAAGTGTATAAAAATAGCTTGTGATATGTTCATAAGCTGTTTTCACTTCAGTTTATTTCAATTAAAACTCTCTAGGATAGCTTATGAAAACAATTTAACCTTATTCCCTTTTTGATTATAAAAACAGCTTATAAGTCCTTATATGTAATGGGTGAGTTTGTTTAAATTTAAAAAAAAAAAAACTTTAAAATAAGCGCTTTTGAAAAAAACACTTTTTAAAAAAGCAGATAGGATTTGCTTCTTGAAATAAGTAGAAAACTGCTTATTTTAAGTAAAAGCACATCAGAAAAACATAAAATTGCTTATTTTATTCAAATAAGAACTTTTTTGAAAAGATAAGCTTAATCGAATACACCCAATTACTTATTCAATAAGCACTTAATTAAACTGTTTACCAAAATATCACTTTAATACAAATCTATGTCTTGCTAAACTGAGCTTGTTTTGTCACAGGATGAGGATAGGGAAAAACTTTTCGAAGCCAAGCTCCAGCAGATTGAGGTAAGATTTAATGTAGCTTTTGTAAAATATCTTATTTATTTATTTTAGGATCTATGGATGTTTGTTATTTCTCAGATGTTTAAATTGAACTAAAATGTAACATGTAAGTCTCTTGGGGGAGGGGGTATATTCTTTTGAAATACAGGGGAGGAAGGTGTCATCATATCTCTCAAGAGGGTGGGTGGGTGTGTGATTTATCCTAATTTTCTATTATTAAATAAAGAAAATGGTGGTGAGGGGAGGTATTTGCATATGTTTTGTAAATCCAAACATAGTGTAATTCACAGGGGATGAGGAACTATGGAACTTTGATTTGTTTTTTTACTTTTTTTCCTCTTGGCTTTACACTAGCATTTGATATTAATGCTTGCCTGGTATCCTGCAGAATCAGTTTCTCTTCTTTTAATATTTCTCCACGTTTTGAGTCCCTGATGTTGTCTTTTCTTCTCTTAAATTAATCCTTCATTTCATCGTGTTATTGTTTAAATAATAAAAATGATAAAAGTTTGAGTCAGCTCTCAATTGAACTAAGCCAATTTGTATATGTATTTCAGAAACTGTTCTACAGCTCCAGAGTCTGTTCATTTACCTTTATTTCTTAAATTGTCTTTTGACCTATACTCCCTTTTTTAATCGTCTTCATGCAGGAAGCAGAGTCAGCCACACTTGATGCAATATCAAAGTCAAAGTTGGGAAGTGTATGATGTTGTAATCTGGTTATCTGTTTTAAATTCATTGGGTTCTATGTTTTACTTACTCATTTTGCTACCGAGTTGTTTAAAGCAATGAGTGCACTTGTCATGTGAGGTCATATCCATCCATATGTCTGTGTATAATGGCAATTGTCTGTTATATCCATAAGTTAAATTTTGATTATGTTTCATGCTTTGCTTTCATGTGAGGCTATAGTTGGAATCTGATTTTCAATCATGTTGTAGATGAAAAGGCTATTGATCTAGTCATCTGTAAGGGGATATATAGAAGAGTATGTTTCCCATTATAGTTGGAATCTGATTTTCAATCATGTTGTAGATGAAAAGGCTATTGATCTAGTCATCTGTAAGGGGATATAGAGAAGAGTATGTTTCCCATTACAATTAGAAGGATCATCAAACAGATGCACTGCTAAAATATGATTCATTTTTTGGTTTCTTCTTTATAATTAATTATTCTACTTTGTGGATTTTGAAAGTTCCTATATTGCACTTCTATGATGCAATTATGTTTTTGTTGTCTATGGTTTGTTAGTTATGCACACATATATTCATGCATTATTATGTGTATCCAGGTCCCACATTGATTAGAAGTAAGACCAAGATAGAGTATATAAGTGAGAGACAACCCTCATCCTATGAGATAGCTTTTGGGGTTGAGTTAGGCCCAAAACCCACATTCAAAGATAGTATCAGAGTTTATCCTAAATCCATTAAACAGGCCACCCACCATATTATCCACGCATCAAGCCCAAATGTGCTAGGCGTGAGGGGGTGTGTTGGGAAAAACCCAAGTCCCACTTCAACCAAAGATATGACCAAGATAAAGTATATAAGTGAGGGGCAACCCTCACCCTATGAGTTAACTTTTGGGGTTGAGTTATACCCCAAAACCCACATTCTAAGAAATTATGTGAACAAGTTTTTGTTTAGATGTGAGTTGTGAGAAAAAAGACTTGGAGTTAGTTAATGCTAGCAGAGTTAAATAATAAAAGATCCAGTTATGTTGTTTGTTGTTTTTGATAGTGAAATGGGTCAAAGGCATACAATATTACAATGTATAATTGCATTTGGTTGGATTGAGAAAAATAGAGAAGAGTGAAGAGGTAGTATTAGTGGATGGTGTTTTATTTGAGAATGGAAATGATCAAGTCATATGGATAGTGAAATGGGTCAAAATTTAGACGTGCAATGTATAATTGCATTTGGTTGGATTGAGGAAAATGAGAAGAGTGAATAGGTTCCATTTTTTATATGGTGTTTTATCTGAGAATTGAAATTATTAAGTGATACGGATAGTGAGCATATTTTCTGTCTTTCTCTATATACATACAATCACAAATAAACATATACACAGTTGAAGTAACATGATTATTGTCTTTTTTTTCTTACAGTCATCTTCTGGAAATTCATGGCTAAGTTCTCTAATTTCTACAATTATTGGAAACCTCAAGATATCTATCAGCAACGTGCATATCAGATATGAAGATTCAGTCAGGTTGGTTAAGTACCATTTTAATTTCCTTTCAATGGTACATGTGTGCATGAAAATTGACATTTAGATTTAATTTATTTTTTTATTAAGGCTAATATATGTTTTAGCCTTTTAGGCCCCTGATAAATCCGCCAAGTATTGATGGTTTTTAAACCGCCAGAAACCGCATTTTCAAAATTTAACGGCCACATCAGCACTTTTTTTTTTTTTTTTTTTTTTTTGATCAGCAAAAATAGGATATATATATAAATAGAAAACAGTACAAGAAGTACTGATGAATATACAAATGAAGTGAATCAACACAGAACTTTGATGGTTTTATGCCAAAGCCGGCGAAGTTCTGACAGATTCGCTCACCCAAAACAAACAAAAGACATAAAACAGCTGAATTAAACCCTCCCCAAAGGTACAAAAAACTGTCTTAAATTACTAGACCAATGATGGAAAGAGGTATCAAACCCATCCTCTAAGGTCCTCAACCAAGACCAACAAAAGAAAATGGCATCCTCCAGCAATTTGTGACCATTGAAAGATACATTATGGAAAAGTATCTGGTTCCTATGATTCCAAGTACACCATGTTAAAGCTGACCACCAAGTTAACCACCTAGATAAAGGTTTCCCGCGTAGATGACAAAACGATGATTGTGTAAAATGCTCCTTTGGGTTACATGAATATACTCCAATGATGCCAAGCCAAGCCCATGACTCCCACCACAGAGGTAAAATACTGGGGCATGTAAAAAACAGGTGTGAAGCATCTTCCTCAAAATTATTGCAGAAAGGGCAGTGGGTGTCGGGTATGTCTATGTTCCTTCTCCTAATGTTGAGTCTTGTAGGTAATCTATCCTTCAAAAGTCTCCATACAAAGCATGTAACTTTCAGTGGAATTTTCAGCTTCCAAAGAACCTTGAACACTTCCTCCTGAGGGGGACTATTGTCCTCCCCAGAAAGCATGAGATAAGCACTTTTCACCGAGTACATTCCACTGGAATCAGGCACCCAACTCCATGAATCTGTTTGTTGCTGGTTAATTGGCAGCCCCTGAATGTCTTCCATAAATTTTATTACCAGCTGAATCTCAGTCTCTCTAAAGGGTCTTCTCCATTGTAATTGCCATTCCCATCCTTGTTGATGTTGATTGCCCATTTGCTGAATACAGTTTTTTTGTTGTTTAGATAGCTGGTACAGTCTAGGATATGTGTCCTTCAATGAAATCCTGTCTTCCTTCCACGAATCTTCCCAAAATAGAACCTTACTACCACACCCGATATTCCATTTGAGGCCGCCAAAAAACCACCCGTCAATCTGAGTGGATCTGTAAGCCAAAGCTAGGTCTCTCCACCATAATGAAGCTGATGAAAACCTGGAAGAAACCTGAATATTCCTCCAACCTCCATATTTAGATTCAAGGATTTGAGCCCATAAAGCTTCTGGCTGGTGAAATAAGTTCCAGCACCATTTCCCCAGCAAAGCCTGATTGAAGATCCTTAGATTTTTGATACCCAGCCCTCCTTTCTCCTTAGGTAGACACAATGATTCCCATTTCACCCATGGTATTTTCTTGTGTTCCAGATTAGTTCCCCACAAAAACCTCCTCTGCAGCCTTTCCAATTTAGTGATAACTTGTGCCGGTACCCTGAAAAAAGAAAAGAAGAAAATAGGGATTGAATTAAGGACAGCTTTGGTAAGGGTTAGCCTTCCCCCAAAGGATAGGAATTTGTGTTTCCACATAGCTAATTTTCTGTCACACTTTCTAATAATGGGTCCCCATGTTGAAGCCCGCCTCGGATTTGCCCCTAAAGGAATACCTAGGTAGAGAAACGGTACAGACATCACCCCGCAATTAAGAAGACTGGCAGCAGCTGAAATCCACTGATCATCCCTCCCAAAAACAGCAATGTTACTTTTATTACAGTTTACCTTCAGCCCCGACACCATCTCAAAGCCTTTCAACAACACCTTTAGAGCTTTAACATTTTCATTAGATGCTTTCCCAAAGAAGATAGTATCGTCTGCATATTGCAGAATGCTAACTTCAGTATCATTGTTTCCCACCTTAAAAGCCACATCAGCACTTAACAGATCCAATCTAACAGTAGGGATCAAAAACAAAATTTTTAATTTATTAGGGACCTACACCGATTTTTTTATTTATTAGGGACCTAAAACAAAATTTTCTAATTTATCAGGGACCTACAACATATTTAGCCTTTTATGATATTTTTTCATTTAGCTTTATTTCCATTTGCTTATGCTAATAAAGTGTTGTTTGCAGTAATCCAGGCCATCCATTTTCTTCAGGTGTGACTTTGGCTAAGCTTGCTGCTGTTACGATGGATGAGGAGGGGAATGAAACTTTTGATACAAGTGGTGCTTTGGATAGGTTGAGGAAGGTGAGGAGTCCCTTGCTAAGATAATTTTATAAACGACTTTGAATGTTAATTCTAACTCTACAAACCAAATACGAAGATTGTTTTTGATGCAATAAAGCACCCTCCTTTATGTATTTTATGTTGTAGTTTGTAACTTTGTATACCTATGTTTTTACTCTTCTATTGGTTGGTTGCACAGAATTGTTTTGCAATATTTCAGAATTTAGTGGACCACTCACACATGGTGATAGAGTATGGTTATGTTATCTGTATTTGTGCTAGTAACTGACTCAGCTCTTATCATCTTCTAGCTTCTAGATAGTTGCACCAGCTGTCATTCAGTTATGACTGCTGGAGTTAGGTACAAATCAGTTAAGTATCAGTTAGTAGCTTCTACTATATTGTAGCCTAGCCTATCTGTATATAAAGGTCTGTAACATTTTTTCTTTCTATATTCAGAATACCTTTTCAATTAATAAACATTTTCAGTGCAGTTTCTCTTGTCTTTCTAAGTTCTTTACACTAATGATTCCAAGGCAGGTGATGTTCATAATTCCAGAAAAAAATGGATAATCTTTTGCTCTATCTTCCAATAGCTAAATGGTTTGAGTTGGGGAGTTTGGTAGGCAATTTCTGGCTGGTTTTATTCTGGTGTTCATGATATGAATTCTGTGGCCAATTTTTCTACTTGAACTTTTTCGCCCTGTGGCCTATGCATGGAACAAAGCATAGTTGTGGTAGACATATTAGCCAAGCCATTGCTTGGTTCCCTTGAGTCTCTTGGATATAGTTTGATCCTTGTTAACCCATTTTTAATTCAAATGTTTAGCTTACAGTTCAAGTGGGATTTTGTATGTTTACAGTGAGTGAAACTTATTATTTTGGTCTGACAAATATTTTGTTCTCATTACAGTCAGTGCACCTTGAGAGACTAGCTCTTTATCATGATTCTAACCAGCTTCCTTGGGAGATTGATAAGAGATGGGAGGATATAAATCCACAAGAATGGATTGAGGTTTATTCTACTTTGTTTGATAACTTCCATCTCATTCTATGAGCTACATATATATTAATATAAAACTGTCAACTGCTTTATTGGTATGGTATGTGACCTTCGCCTTTTGTTTTACATGTCTTTCATTTTTGTTTTGTACTAGATATTTGAAGATGGCATAAATGAGCCTACTGGTGATCATAAGTTGGTACCTAAGTGGGCTAGGAATCGCACGTACTTGGTTTATCCTATCAATGCAGTCCTACAGTATCATCGTCTTGGAAACCAAGAAAGAGTTAATCCAGATATTCCATTTGAGAAAGTTACTCTTGTCCTCACAGATATCTCTCTTACTCTTACAGAGGTATTTTTTTTTTATTATTTGATATTTTTCTAGAATCAATGCTTATTTTAGTTCTAAACAGGAACCTAATAAAGATAACAATTTTTTTTTATCAGCAAAAATAATATATATATATATATATATATATGAAAAGAAACAACATGGTTATCTAATCTAGAGAAAGGTTTTAATATCCCTTTCCACTTCTGGTTTAGTCACATTAAGGATGTTCTATGGGGAGGGTTTAATAGAAGTGTATTAGTTTGGAGGGGTGTGAGCCTTATCTTCAGCTTTTCTTTGGCTCTCTAATTCATGCATCTCGCATGTATTAGCTAGCCATAGTTTTGGTTTGCCTGTTGATAGGTTGTATTTTATACGTTATTACTTGTACCTTTTCTCTCTTATATATATATTATTTTTTCAAAAAAAAAAAAAAAAAAAAAAAAAACAACACAGTACAAGTAGTACTGCTGTAAGTACAAACTAGCAAAAACAAAACAGAACTAAGATGGCTTGATGCATGAGAGACATGATAAAAGCCAACAAGAGTTTTGCCTGATCACTAGAACAAAAGGAAAAAACAGACTAAACCCTCCCCTGAGACACAAAACTATCTCTCAAGTTGCTAGACCAATGATGGAAAGGGATATCAAATCCTGACTCCAGGTTTCGTAGCCAGGACCAGCAAAAAAATATAGCGTCCTCCAACAATTTCTGACCATTAAACGTTTCATTATGGAAGAGAATCCGGTTTCTATGGTACCAAATGCACCATGTCAAAGCAGTCCACCAGATTTGCCACCTAAGTAAATTGATCCCGTGTAAATGACAGTAAGAAAATTGTCTAAAATGTTCTTTTGGGACAGACGAATAGACCCCAACAATGTTTACCCATGCCCTTGACTCCCACCACAAAGGCAGAATTCTAGGGCAGCTGAAGAAAAGGTGTGACGCATCTTCCTCGAGGCTGCTACAAAAAGGACATGTGATATGAGGAATACTTAGCTTAGCTTCCTTTAAGTATGCTAGCAACTGATTACTTTATAAGTTCAGATTTGTAAATCACTTGAATGTAATTCATTATCTTCTCTTAGATTTCTCACTTTATCAGAACATTTTCTTTCACTTTCTTCTGTTTTCTTGCTTTCAAACACACTGAAATTCTTACAACTTATGGCTTTATTGGTTTTATTTGCATTGATATTTTATAATATTATATGTTATTATGTCTTTGATTTGAAACTGGTAAAGTACATGCTATATTATTGATCTACTACCGGAAAATCAGTCAATCCTGTTACTGATTTGTTATGGCATCTGTAACAAATGGATATCTGTACAATAGAAGATCCTCTCACATTCCTATCTGGTTCTGTAGAGCACCTATTATTAAAGAAGAAAACTTAAAAAAAGGAAAACCAAATAGTACAGCGTTTGTGAGGGATGCCCTGCCTCCCTAACTTACGTTAGTTAGATATGTTGTGTATGCATTTATTAATGAATTGGCTAAGTGTAAGTGTGGTATGATTGGTATAAGCCTGACCAGTAATACTCAGTATGGTCTAACAATTTACTTTCTAACTTCACTTTCTCTAACTCACCCATTGTCTGTGTTTCTTTGAAAATATTGTTTACTGGTTCCTCTGTGAATTACAGGCTCAGTATCATGATTGGATTAAACTTTTGGAAGCTGTTTCAAGATACAAGACATATATGGAAGTTTCTCATTTACGACCTGTAGTTCCCATCTCCAAGGCTCCTTGTTTGTGGTGGCAGTATGCTGCACAGGCTGTACTCCAGCAGCAGCAGAAGTGGTATCTTGAATTTTTTATTTTGTTAAAATAAGTCATCTACCTTTTTGTGCAACACTTGCACTTCTAATGAATATGTACCTTCTAATGAAATATGTATTCCCATTCAATACTGGAATCTGAATCTGAGGCTAACTTGTGCTTCTGAATTCAATCAGTTACCGCTTGTCATGGGATCAAATTCGGCATCTTTGTCAGCGTCGACGTCAATATATTCAGTTCTATGTGGCTTCTCTTCAACATTCATCAAATGTCAATCAAACAGAAATCAGAGAAATAGAGAAAGATCTTGATTCAAAAGTGATTCTTCTATGGAGGTGTGTATAACTTTTTTTCCTATTGGGCTGATGCTTGTTGAAGGTGGATGTATTTTTCTTAAAATATCATGCTTTATGACTATTGTTTTGGCATTTCAATAATAAGAAAAACACTTTTATTTTTGTGCATGCATGATTTACTGGAATGGAGAAGCTTGTCACCGTTAGTTTTGTAGTAATATATTTTTTAACAATTTTGTAATAAGAATTCAATGATAGTGAATAGCTCTTGATTAAGAAATGGTTAGGAAAATGAAATGAAGAGAGAAAAAATAGAGATTCTGGGTTCTGAATTTAGTGATTTGTTAGTATTTATCTGTTAGTTCGTTCTCCTTTGTACCCTTTTCTTCTATTAAAATTATCCAAATGACCTTAATTGAGGGAAGCCAAAAAGACCGCTGTATCCAATAAAAATGTGTTCTTAACAGCCCTTCGAAGAAGTCAGTAGACAAATTCATATTTGTGGGATTGTGCTGCAAAGCCGTCTTAATTGCAGTCATCCTTAGCCTGCTTTAGTTGTGGTCTTTTTGGAGGCTGTTTTAATTTTATTCTCAAGGGTGGTGGATTAGTCCCACATTGACTAGAGATATGGTTTAAATAAGGGTATAAACCTTGGGCAATACTCGCCTTAGAAGCTGGTTTTGTGGGGTTGAGTTAGGCCTTAATACCAAACTTTAAAAGTGTTTCTAAATTTTTTTGTTTCTTTTTCTTCATCTACTATACTAGGAAAGTCATCCTTTTTTTGTTTTTGTTTTGGGAGAGGGGGGGGGGGGGATTACCATTTGTCTTCTTCTAAATGAAAAGAGGCTGTATCTATTTGTCAATTTTGTTTGGTATCTATAGGCTACTAGCTCACGCCAAGGTTGAATCTGTGAAATCAAAGGTAGCAGCTGAAGAAAGGAAGATCAAGAAAAAGAGCTGGTTTTCATTTAAATGGTACATAGCAACTTCTACATATTATCATTTTTCGTTTGTGCTTTTGTGGATTAAATTCGGCAACATTTCGTGGTCTTGCTGAATCTGTTTTTTTAAAGATTGTCAGTATGCATGAGCATTTACTGTAGTTCCATTTTTATGTAGGCGTGATAGTGACACGGAAGAATCCTCCTTGGATGATGCTTCTGAAGAGCAACAGCTTAGAGAAGAATGGCAGGCTATCAATAAGTTACTAAGTTACCAGCCTGAGGAGGAGTTGATGTTACGATCTGCAAAAGATATGCAGAATATGGTCCAGTTTCTGGTAACTGTATCTGTTGGTCAGGCAGCTGCCAGGATAATGAATGTGAATCAGGAGGAAATTGTCTGTGGTCGATTTGAGCAACTTCACGTGTCAACCAAGTTCAAGCATCGCAGTGTTTACTGTGATGTGTTGCTAAAATTTTATGGTTTATCTGCTCCAGAAGGTTCACTTACACAGGTTTGCTTCCTTGCAACGTATGCTGCATAAATATATTATGTCATAATTTTCAATTTGCTAAAATTAACCAGAGTTTTTATCTGTTTTTACTTACATTTGGGTTCCTCTTTTTCCTGTTCTACTATTTTACCTGTCCCTTTAAAGGTTCCTTAAAATTCCATAGTCTCTCAATTGCTAATGTAATTGAAGTCTAGTGATTTTTCTTTTTAGAGTTTTTGTTTGTTAGTTCATTTATGTTGGGAACTTGATGTGCAGAGTGTCTATAGTGAGCAGAAGGTGAATGCATTAGTGGCTAGTTTTGTGCACTTACCAATTGGGGAGAATATTGACTGGAGATTGTCAGCTACAATTGCTCCCTGCCATGTTACGGTAATTTCTCAGTCTTTAGGAGAGTAAAAAAGGAGTTTTTTTATTTTCCCATTCCCCTGTAAGTGGATCCCCTACCTTTTTTATTTTACTTTTACTTCTTTGTTTTATGATTTTCTTCTTTTCTTTGAAAAGATCTCTCTCTGGGTCCAATACTGAGACTCTTTCATTCCCCTAAAATAGCTGAGCTAAGACTTGATGTCAGCTCCTATAAGAGTTGCAAAGGAAGTAATATCTCTGAAGGGTTTGGCATTGCCCTGTTGCTAAATATATCACATCCCTAAACACAACACCTAAATAATAATTCTGAGGGGCATCTATTCAAAGCCTTGGAATTTAATAAACAATCTTTCAAAAGACAGTTGATGGAATGGTTATTCATCAAATATTTTAATTTGAAAGAACTAAATAATTGAAATGACGGTTGCGAACACATGCTAAACAAATAGAAAAACTTGTACCTCTTAATGGTTTGAAACCGAAACTATTCAATTTAGTAGGTTCTTGTTTTTCATCATTTTATCTTTGGAATCTTTCTTACTCTTTACTTACAGGTTTTGATGGAAAGTATTGATCGTGTCTTGGAGTTTCTAAAACGAAGTAAGGCTGTGAGTCCTACTGTTGCATTGGAGACAGCTACAGCCTTGCAGGTGATTATATCCTGGTGTATGACTTGGGTTAAAATATTGTCGAATTAAATAAATATGATTGATAAGAATGCCACAACTTTCGTTCCTGAATTTCCTTTTTCTTGTTTGTTTTAATTTGTTTATTTTAGCTCAGTTACACTTGATATAAGAATGTGTTACTTTTAGATTATTTTTTGAATTGTTTGGATAAGATTAAAAAAAGAATCAGAATCGGTAAAAAAAAATCTGTTTTAGCTTTTTTTTTTTAACAAGCTGATAGAAATAGCTTTTCAAAATAATCATTTGTAATAGATGAAAGACAAAGTAGAGCAATATAGGAATCAGCTGTTTATACATAAATATTTATTGAATTTTAAAAATCACGGTGAAACAGAACAACTATAACTTCAGTTAGTTATCTGAAGCTAAAGCTTTCATATTCTATGTGTGTGTTTGGATGATCAATGACAAAATTGATTTTGAAGTGATGTGATTTATGTTTGGTTGTTTTTATTGTAAAAGTAAGTTAGTAGTAAAACTCAGTATCAAAACTTTGATCCCAAGCAAAAGCTATCAAAAGTTGCTTCAATTCATAATCAATTTTGGAGATAGAATCAATTCCTCATTGTGAAACCATGCATATGAATTTATCTAAATTAACGTGAACTGGTAATTCAATGTAATTCTGGAAAATCGAATGTGAAATCCGACACACTATATTGTTACATGCACTGGCTACACATATACTCTAAATGTATGTGTTGCACAGGCTTCACTTTAAACAAATTATTTCTTATGCTAAGGGTTGTGTATTTAAGGATCAAACCGATGCCAAATTTTTGGTGTATGGGAAAATGGAAGCAAAATATTATTTATGCAAGAAAATTGAGCAGATCTAGTCCCTAGACAAAAAGTGCATTTTGGGATTGAGTTGCTTCTCTCTGTCTTAATACATAAATTACAAAATATTTTGTGGATTTTCTAGGGATATGCAGAGGGACCAGAGTCTATAGAGTCTGGAGTGATGAGTATATTTTGTTTTATTGATTTATATTTTTGCTTTGCTGTTTGTTTGGGAGTTATTTTTTCTTTCTCCCATGTATGTATTTCCCCCTCTCGTTTAAAAATCTAATTGTGTGAGAAAAAAAAAGACCATTATTAAGTGAACTGTCTGCCGTCAAGGCAATAAATATGATTATCTTGAAATTAAAAGTAAATTGTGAAAAGCGAAACATGTGAATATGATTTGTAAATTTAAAAGGGAAAAAGTAAAATTATATCCTTCTGAGCTGACTTTTTTAACTGACAATTGCGAGGGCAGATGAAGTTTGAGAAAGTGACTCGTAGAGCACAGGAGCAATTTCAAATGGTTTTAGAAAAACAAAGCAGGTTTTCATCGATTCTTACTCTCCTTTTCTTTTGGGCCGTGTGTTTGATTTCTGTCTTCAATGCTTGCTGTTGCTTTGATTTTCTCTGTTTTTCATGTTCATACCTATGAAAACTTTGTTTGCAATGTTCATCAAGCTATTAATGTTCTCAAATCTTGTGTATTTTAGTGAGAGATGTGGCCAGCAAAGCTTTTCCCGTGCAATATGAGGGAAAATTATTGCCATAGCAGTTACTAATCTTTTGATTGTGTAACAATGGAAATCTGTTCCACTTATTCATTTATTTTTCATTTTTTTGGATTACATTGTTGCCATGCCTAATTTGAAAATTGACACTTTAGTATTTTTTTTTTTCAGTTTTTTTTTTTTGTTAAACAAGACCTAATAGAGTGGGATATAGATTGGCGGACGGTGTGTCTTAGGATGGGGTGGAGAAAAACTATAAGCTTGGTGGAGGGTTAAACCCGTTAGTATGTTTATGTTCTAGTCGTTCCCTTTTTTTAGTTCTTTTTCTCTTCATTTCTCCCCTTCTCCTTTCACCCTTCTTGTATTTTAGCTTATTTTTCTTTTCTTTTGTCTTATTTTCCCTTTTTCTTCCCATTTCCCTTTCTCTTTCTTTGTTTTATTTCCGATCTATCATTGGGTTCATTTACCACCGACCCTAATTAACTTGGGTTAAAGGTGCTGTTGATGTTGATGTTGATGTTTTTGTTAAATTGAAAAAGCACATAATGCTCATTTACAGATTCTTGTTTCTGACTGACGTTTCAGATTTGCATTTGATATTGATCTTGATGCTCCTAAAGTTAGAGTTCCACTCAGAACCAGCGGTTCAGACAGATGTGATAGTCATTTTCTTCTGGATTTTGGTCATTTTACTCTGCACACTGCAGTAAGCTACTTGAAATACAAGATTTTGAGTTGCTCTTATGATGTGGGTTGGCATTTTCTTTACCAATTTAGTGTTTTCACAGGAAAGCCAGTCTGATGAGAAGAGGAATCTTTATTCTCGGTTTTACATATCTGGACGAGATATTGCTGCCTTTTTTTACAGACTGTGGCTCTGATTTTCGGAGTTGTAGTATGGTGAAATCAAGTGTTGACAGTCAAGTAATGAATTCACCTATTGCTGAAAAAGATGAAAATGCCTATTATCTCATTGATAGGTGTGGAATGGCAGTACTTGTTAATCAGGTTTGTTTCCTATATACTAATATCCAAACTATTCTACAGTAATTTTCTGGATGACATTTTGATGTCCATAATTTCCATATTCTGTTTTTGTCTTTCAAGATTAAAGTGACTCATCCAAGTTATCCATCCACTCTTATTTCCATTCAAGTGCCAAACCTTGGCATTCACTTTTCGTCAGAGAGATATTTTAGAATCATGGAACTTCTGAGCTTATTGTATGAGACTATAGAAAATTGTAGTCAGCCTATGACTGATAATTTCCAATCTAAAGTTGTTCCTTGGAGTCCTGCTGATCTTGCCACTGATGGTAGAATTCTAATTTGGAAGGTAATTCCACAATTATTGTTAGATTTACACACTGGCCATTTACGTTAAAGGTAATAATTTATTCCATTCAATTAAATTGAAAATAATATTTCATTTTGTAGGGAATTGGCAATTCTGTTGCTACATGGAATCCTTGTTTCCTGGTGCTTTCTGGATCATATCTTTATGTGTTTGAATCTGCGAAGTCTCAGAATTACCAGCGATACCTAAGGTTTTGTGCACCTTTTTCTCTTTTGTCTCTTGAGCATCAATTCCATTGTTATTTTATGAAAGAAAAAAAAAATTGTAGAGAAGAAAAGAACATTTACTTGGTTTTAAATGGGACCAAATTGAACCCATTTAAAAAATTAGGGACCTTATTGAACCTTTGAAAAGTAAAGGACTTCACTGAACCATTAAAATTACAGGACCACCTAATTGAACTTTTATATAATAAGAGGACCAAATTAAACCTAAAAAAGCATAAGCAAGGCTGCTGAGTGCTGAGTTTGTCTGCTTGCCAGAAATAGAAACTCCTTTAAAATAGTCTGATCAAAACATCATCCTATATAGGAAGTTTTGGGATTAATGAGGCTCCCTTAATCTTATTAACTTTCTTCTCCTTGCAGATGCACCAATAAACTGCACATTGTTGTAAAATTGTCATTTCTTGTCAAAATCTTTGTATAAAATAAATAATCAACAATAATCATAAAGGCATATCCAATTCCCTTTATGGATCACAACTATTTCCTAGGAAAGTAGCTGCCTTTTATGCAAAAGAGACTAGCCAACTGTTTCTGAGTTTGTTCTGCATATAATATTTACTGGGAGGGGGGGAAGTACAAGGCTTTGAAATGAGTTATATTGATCCTTTTGAGTATTCCTTCTGAACAAAGAAGTTAATCCTAGAAAGATCTCTGTACTCACTAATAGGTTTGTCTAGCAGGAATTTAATGGTTAGGACTTAGGAGTGAGTTGGTAACTGAAACATGGATTTACAACACACGAGAAAAATCAGAGTCCAATCTCTCTTGTATGGATTGGTAGTGAAGCATTAGAATTCATGTCACTGAAACTTCTCCAATATTTATGCTCTACAGTGTTGAAAATTCAAAAGTAAATTAGAACTCTGAATATATAATAAAATTTCTTATTGAGAAAGTAATGGACAGTAGAGAGTTGATAATGGGGAGGAAACTCTTCAGAGAAACTGATATTCATTGCAAAATGTCCTCCCAAAATTTTACGAGTGCCGTTACCCAACCTAAAGAAACCAGAAAATTGAAGTTTTACAGGCAAGTGTGGGTTGCTGTAGTTGCTGAGTTAGCATCCTACCCATTCCTATCCCAACCATACTTAGAATTACTTGGTGACATAATTTAGTGTGTTTAATTCAACTTATTTTGGAGAAGCATATGAGAGCAAAAAATACGCAATTAAGGTTGTAGTTGTCTCTAACATAATGTTTGGTTTGAAGGAAATGGAGAGGAGGGGAAGGAAGCGGAGGGATTTTTAAAATTAGGTTGTTTGGTTCAATTTTTAGGAGGGATGGGGAGGGTAATCCCTTCTCATCTAATTTTTGCTCCCCTCCAATATTGGGTGAATTTGGAGTGGGGAGGGGAAGGAGATTTAAAACATTTCAATTGAAATGACTAAAATATATCTACTTATGTTCTAAAATATAACTGTAAGGATACAAAAGTAAAATTTGTTTTTAAAACCCCTCCCCTTCCCTTGTGAACCAAACAAGAAAATGGCAACTCAATTACTGTTTCAAAGTTCGAACTTTCTTTTGCTCCAAATTCACCAACCAAAATGTTAAATTTCACCCAAAAAAAATCTTGAAATTTTTGTTTTCAAACCCTAATCTTACATCATATAAAATCCTTGATGCTTCACACTATTGATTTTCGCTAAATTTTTAATACTATTGAGAGGGTGAGCCCTGACACAATGGTAAAGTTGTGTCATGGTGACTTGTTGGTCATGGGTTCAAATCCGGAAACAGCCTCTTTGCATATGCAAGGATAATACTGCGTACAATATCCCTCCTCCTTACCTTCATATAGCGAGGAGTCTTTGCGCAATAGGGTACATAGTTTTTGGTTTTTATTCTATCATCCAATTCCATCATAAAGCCCAAATATTTGGATAGAAAATGAGAATTTGAGGGTTTTAGGTAGAAGAAAACCAACAGGGGAACCAAACTTGCCTAATGATGTTAAAAATAGAGAAACTTAATTTGCTAAAAAAAAACTTGAGGGACCAAAACTGCATGTAGTGTAAAACCTAAACTAAAGGGACCAAAAGTGCAAATAAGTTTTTGCCATGATTTGCTGAGGAAATTTTTTTTTTTTTTTGCCATAATTATATCTTTTGAAGAGAACTTATTATTTAAAAAACAAAACTATTTTGGTATTTATGTAATTTTATCTTTCAACTCTGCAGCATGGCTGGAAGGCAAGTCCTTGATGTGCCCTCAACAAATGTTGGTGGTTCCACATTTTGTATTGCTGTAAGCACCAGGGGAATGGACATTCAGAAGGTGAGCCAAATAATTTCTTTAATCCATTGCCTTTGTTTAGGGTTCAACCCTAAACAGATGATATTTGTTTAGGGTTCTCTTGAAACACATATCATTCCTGAAATAATCAATTCTAGTTTGCTACTGTTCATCGTGGGCTCTCGTTTTCAATTGTCCATGTATTTTTCATGACTTAGTGTGTTCTTGTCTAACTAAAGATGGAATACCTCACGCAAGTTATTCCACAGCATGGTAGCAAATGAAACTTCTAACCTGCCTCAGTCTCCTCTCCACCTTAAACATGCAAGTCCACTCAGATTTATGTTTACACTTTCTCACCAAAGATTTGAAATGTGTTAATTTTATGTTGTAGATATGCGATCATTTATTTTATAGTTATATAAGTAAATCATATTTTGGAGGATATCTTATCCTCATCCTTGTTCTTGTAATTTGTTTCTCTTAAAAATATTTTTTCTATATAAGAAATTTCTTTACTTCATTATGAGGGTAAGGGGAGACACAAGAACAGGTGATCTTGTGTATGTTTTATGCTTTTATTGCTTCTTTCTGTTTTTGAATGCTGAATTATAAGTGGGACATAAACAACAAAATTATGTTATGAATGACTCTTTGTTTGGTAACTTCCTCAATTTTTATCTCTTAAATAAAAAATTACCTTATAGGCTCTGGAATCTTCTAGCACATGGATCTTAGCTTTTCGAGAAGAGGAGAAGGCTGGCTGGTTTAAAGGACTTGTACAAGCCACATATCAAGCTTCTGTATGGCATCCTTAGTCTGCTTTCTTTTCATGCTTCTTGTTTTGATAAATTATTATTTCTGTTTTATATGTTGTCGATTTCATACAAGTATACATGCTTCATGTAGACTCCTCCATCAGTTGATGTACTAGGTGACTCAGAGGGCGATGCTACTTCCTACAATGTTCTTAGTACCCCAAATTCAAAAACAGCTGACATTGTTATAAATGGGGCACTGGTGGAATTCAAGCTGTTTATATATGGAAAGGTGAGATGCATTCCTTTTAAGGCTTTGATTGGCATTAACATGAGGAATGAGCAGCATGTGATGCATACAGACATCCATTTGTATTCATACACCTTCTGGTTGTCATTTTTTGTTTTTTTCTCAATACCCGAACATTGCCTTTGTACTATCTGGTGTTTTAGAGTTTATTGTTGAATCAATGTTTTTTGCTGGTACTTTTGGATATTTTCACCTGTTCCTCACATATACTTGTTTAGGGTTCACTTTTCAAGGTTGATATTTTTTTGTGCAAAATTCATTGAGACACACACACACACACACACACACACACACATATATATAAACATATACATTTGTGCAGGTTGGGGATACCATAAATGGAAAGCTTGACGAGTCTCTCATTCTTGAAGTTGTTGCGGATGGGGGAAAGGTTTGTGCATATATTTTTTCTTTAAGATTTTGTGTTTAGATAGATGCATTTTTAATTGGAATGGCCCTGGATTGTTCAATTTTTTTAGACATGTTACACTTGTCATGTGCAATGGAATGCAGAGAAATGCTCTTGGGTTTGAGTGACTCTTAGAATGTGGGTTTTGGGCCTAACTCAACCCTAGAAAACCAGCTTGTATGGTGAGGGTTGTCCCCCACTTGTATACTTCAATTTGGCATATTACTAGCATTGTAGTACTAAACCACCACCCTTGAGGTTGCAATTCAAGCAAACCCTAAAGAGGTTGCATCTAAGATGGGCTAGGGAGGACTGTAATTAAGGTTGGCTTTCCAATATTGAAATTGCATGGTAAATGTTCCAAAGTATTTCCTAGGAACTTATGTAGTGTTTTAATCTGTTTGAAGCTCTAAGGAATAGATAAGGCATATTATTGTGGGGATAAAAGACCAGTATAATTTAAGAGTAAGTTATATTTCTTGAACATTTTGGTAGAATATCAAACTCGTAAGAGTTTTTTTTTATTCTTTTTGTTAACAGGCTTCATTTAACATTGTTTTTTTTAATTGTAAGTCATAATATATTTAATAACACAGAATATAGCATAGTAAGTCATGTTCTATATTGATAACTATTCATAGTTATGGTTATTTGATCAAAATTTTATCTAGATGTGTTAGGAACCAAGAATACAATTGAGATAGAATAATTTTTATTGAATTGAATGGAAAAAACAGAAAATAGGAGAGAGAGATCTCCTGCAAGGCTTTGCTCTTAATGAAGGATTTTCCTTTCACAAAGAGCAAAGCTCAATTCTCAAATGATGCAAGGACTGGATGTAATTATTTCCCCTTACATACTCACTAACCCATAACGAATTGATATCCTAACTGTCTTAAATACCTAAGGGAGGCTTCAGACATAGTTTCTTTCTACTTTACTCGCTTTCCGGACGAGCTTGGAGAAAAAGATATGTGGGTAGAATTCAAGAAATGGGGAGATGTAAGGGAGGTATTTATCGCTAAATACAGGAATCGGAGTGGAAGGCGCTTTGGTTTTGTTAGGTTCAAAGGTGTTACTGATTCTAGATGACTAGAATGGCAGCTCGATAACTTGGTCATTGGTAGCCTCAAACTTCACGTCAACCTACCCAAACATGGCAGACAAAGTATGGAGGTATCGTATAACTTGCAACGGAGGTTTTTGTGGGGGGCAGTTCTGAACAGAAGAAAATCCCGTGGGTGAGCTGGGATTCTGTGTGTCTACCTAAGGATAAAGGAGGGCTGGGTGTTAAGAAATTAGAAAGCTTTAACTTGGCCTTGCTGGGAAGATGGAGGTGGGACGTATTCCATCAACCGGAGGCCCTGTGGGTACAGATTTTGGAGTCAAAATATGGAGATTGGAGGAACCTTGAGGTCACAAGGAGGCTGTCCACAGAGTCCTTATGGTGGCGAGATCTATGTCTGTCCTTTTCTGTAGAGACAGACGGATGGTTCTCCAGAGGATTTAGGTGGAAGGTTGGTTGTGGAGCCAAAGTACTTTTTTGGGAAGATAGCTGGATGGAGGACAGCTTACCTTTGAAGGTTAAATATCCTAGGCTATACCAGATTTCTTTACAGCAACAGCATTCCATTCAGCTTATGGGTACATCGAATCAGGAGGGGTGGGAGTGGAATTTTCAGTGGAGAAGATCATTCATGGAAGGTGAAATTGCAACGGTGATAAAATTTTTGGAGGAAGTACAGGAGCTGACAGCTTTTGAGCAACAACCAGATTCATGGTTTTGGGTGGGAGAGCCTAGTGGAATTTACTCAGTGAAGAGTGCTTACAGCTTGCTTAATCGGATGGAGGATAGTCAAGAGAGGGATGAGGTTTTCAAGCTTCTGTGGAAGTTAAAAATTCCCAGTAAAGTTTCATGCTTCGCTTGGAGGCTAATAAAGGATAGATTGCCTACAAAACAAAATCTAAGAAGAAGAAACATGGAGATTTCTGATATTTCATGTCCTTTCTGCGGCAGCCTTGCGGAAGATGCTTCACATCTTTTCTTTAGCTGCCCTAAAATTATACCTTTGTGGTGGGAGTCAAGGGCTTGGGTAAACATTGTCGGGGTCTACTCGGTTACTCCAAAAGAACATTTCAGACAGTCTTCTTTCTGTCATTTACGTGGGATCAGCCTACTTAGGTGGCTAACTTGGTGGACTGCTTTGACTTGGTGTATCTGGTATCATAGAAACCAGATTCTCTTCCACAACGAATCCTTTGATGGCCTCAAATTGCTGGAAGATGCTATATTTTTTTGTTGGTCATGGCTTAAGAATTTAGAGCCAGGTTTTGATACCCCTTTTCATCAGTGGTCTAGTAATATGAGGGCTGGTTTTATATCTTGTGGGGGGGGGGGGGGGGTTTAGGCTGTTTTGTTTTTTGTATGTCATCTGGCAGACCTACGATGGCTTTTTGTATAAAGCCCTTTTAGTTTTATTTGGATTTCTTTTGTATATTTCTATAAGCAGCACATCTTGTACTGTTCCTTTCTTTATATATATAATATATTAATTTTGCTGATAAAAAAAAAAAAACAGGGCGGCGGGGCTTACCTTGGATATAATGGTTTCCAAGGAACCCCTAAAGGTTGGTCCTCATCGTGTTTATCACGCTCAGCACCAGAAGGCGTCTTATGCGCACGTGGTCGGCGCGACTAACCAAGGGAAAACAAGGAGGTGGCCGATGAAGCAGTCGAAGGCGATGATGACGAAGCCCTCGGTTTCGTCCGTGTAGTTAAATATCCAGATGGAGGAAGTGTGGTGTAGAGATGCATGGGTGGGTAGACTGAGGTGTTTGGCGGAGTTCGACGACCTGGAGAACAATTTTCTTTGGGATGGAGGCGAGGATGTCACACCCAAGTACCTGGGTGATGACCTGGTTCTCTTGTTGGGTCTCAAAGATGACAAGGCGGAGGAACTGTGTGGGAACGCAAAAGATTGCGGATTATCGATGTTCTACTCACTTGAGAAATGGACTCCGTTGCTATGACCTGGATTTCAACTTGTATGGGTGCTATGCTGAGGGGTACCTTT
Organism: Glycine latifolia; assembly: GCA_013407115.1. Classification (NCBI taxonomy): domain Eukaryota; kingdom Viridiplantae; phylum Streptophyta; class Magnoliopsida; order Fabales; family Fabaceae; genus Glycine; species Glycine latifolia. Next base: position 3,470,859 of record CM023947.1, read on the forward strand.
GCATGCTTGGGATAAGGAAAACGTTAACAAGATCGTGGCCGGAGTAGGTGAGGTGGTGGACATGGATGTTGATGCAGTGGAATCTCAGCGTCTGGACAGAGTTCGAGTTCTTCTCAAAACCCTGTGGTACAACGCGATCAATCATGACGTGGTGGTCTCCATTAATGGCGATGAATTCACCGTTTACATCGTGGAGGAGGTGTGTTGGCATCCACGTCAGGAGTGGCTCTACAAAGGCGGTTCCGATGACTCCTCTGATGTGATCGAGTCCGACGGCAGTTTTATGGGGCTGAGTGAAGCTATGGAGGATGATGTTGTTTGCACGGAGGCACCGGTGGCAGTTGTGGCTGATGAGTACAAGGGTGCGATGGCCGACAGAGACAAGCGCGACCTCTATGGTAGATCTGGGGACCATGGGTCGTTGTCTGATGGACAATATTTGAGTGAGGACATGCTGGGTAAGAACCAGTCTCCTGACACAAGCCCAATTACAGAAAGTGTAGCAGATGGGGATAAAGTGGAAATCCTCTGAGAACATGGCAGACAGAGTGGGTTGCACGGAGATAGGTGATATGGAACGGGAGGTTATTGACATTGTCACGAACTTTGATCCGTGTAGAAGTCTAGCAAACAGAAGCAATGTTGAGGGGCGCTGGCAGCAAGGGGACCCACATAGTTGTGAATTAATGAAAGTGGATATAAGGACAGACTTGTTGGGAAAAGAGGTTGACAGCGTGCAATTGGGCTCTCCAAAGTCTTGTCCTATTCAAACTCTAGCTGATATAGGCAGTTTGGGCCACAATAAATATGGGCCTCACATAAAGGTGTATTCTAGAAATAGATGGTGCAAAAAGCAGCTTCAGCCTAATGAAATGCAGGGCCTGGATGATGGGCTGCATGTACCGCAACATAATACTAAGGGATAGGACATCGCTACTATCAGTTGGGAGTCCCCGTCTATAAGGAGTGACAGTGGGATGAAGGAAGTGGATGTTTGGGAGGATAGGCCTGTGATAAATGGAGATGGAGCCTCAACAAGCAAAACAACAGGTGACTGGACATCTGAACCTTCAACTGATTGGGACCTGGCGGAGATGTTGGGCCTCAGGTGCAGTAATAAAGAAGAAATGTTGGACAAGATGCTGGACATGGAGGTGAGAGATGAACAGGAGATTTTGAGGCTGGGTAGTAATGAGGTGATTTGATGAAGATCCTTTCTTATAATATTAGGGGTTTGGGGAGGGAAATTAAGTGGACTTCTATTAGGAAGGTAATTTTTAATGAAGGGGTGGATTTGCTGTGTCTTCAAGAAACAAAGAAGGAAGTTATAGATAAAAAAAAATGTGTCAATCATTGTGGGGTGACTGTGAAGACAGCTGGGAATTTAAGTCAGCGTGTAACCGAGTGGGTGGCCTTTTGTGTATTTGGAATAAGGATAAATTCATTGTTGAGAAGAAGGTGGTAGGGAACGGGTTTATTTACTTGGAAGGTATTTGGGTTGAAGATAATGAAAAGATTACTGTTATAAATGTATACTCACCCAGTGAGACAACACTGAAAAAATGTTTATGGGGTGAGATTGAGCAACTTTGGTCTGTGGGCAGTAGGGGTCCTTGGTGCATTATAGGGGATTTTAACAATGTGAGGAGGCAGTCGGAACGAGTGGGTAGATGTCAGCGCAGTCAAAATGATAGCGTCATCAAAGATTTCAATGATTGGATTGCTGATTTGGAGGTTGAGGATGTGCCATGCATTGGGCGTAAGTTTACATGGTTCAGACCCAATGGATCTACCAAAAGCAGATTAGATAGGGCTCTCGTTTCTGCTGAGTGGACTGATAAATGGCAAGATACCTCTCAAACGATTTTGGACCGTAACTTTTCTGATCACTGCCCTGTATTGCTTAAAGCTTCTTTTGTTGATTGGGGTCCGAAGCCGTTTCGAGTTTTGGATTGCTGGTTTGGTGACAAAACCTTCAGAAAGGTAGTCCAAGACAGCTGGAATTCAACAACGGTGTTGGGCTGGGGTGGATATGCTTTGAAAGAAAAATTGAAAGTCCTGAAACAGACCCTTAAAGTCTGGAACAAGCAGCACTTTGGTGTCATCCAGCAAAATATCAAAAGAATTGAGACTGAGATGAATCATTTGGAGAAGGATAGTGAAGATAGGCAGCTGGATGACGAAGAGATGAAAAGGAGGAAACAATTACAGGAGGAGTTGTGGGTAGCTTCACAGTCTTATGCCTCAATTCTTAGGCAAAAGGCTAGAACGAGATGGATTAAGGAAGGCGATTGTAACTCCAAATTTTTCCACAGAATTGTCAACTGGAAACGGAGAACTAATATGATCAATGGTGTTTTGGCTGAAGGATGCTGGCTGGATGAACCTAGCAGGGTTAAAGAGGCAATCAGAGTATTGTTCAAAAAAAGATTTGAAGAACCCGTGAGTGAGAGGCCAAAATTAGACGGGGTCAAATCCAGAACTATAGATCAGCAACAAAATAATCTATTGGTGGCACAATTTGAGGCAAAGGAAGTCAGAGATGCTGTTTGGGAATGTGGGAGTGAGAAGAGCCTTGGTCCGGACGGCTTCAATTTTAGATTCATCAAAGAATTTTGGGAGATCATTAAACCTGATTTTCTGAGGTTTTTGGATGAGTTTTATGTTCATGGGATTTTCCCTGGGGGTGGCAATGCTTCGTTCTTAGCTTTGATCCCTAAAGTACATGATCCGCAGGGTCTTAAGGATTATAGACCCATCTCTCTTATTGGGTGTGTGTATAAGGTTGTAGCTAAGGTGTTATCTTCTAGGCTGAAGAAGGTGCTGCCATCTATCATAGATAGTTGCCAATCGGCTTTCATTGAAGGAAGGCACTTGCTATAGAGAGTGCTTGTGGCAAATGAAGTGGTTGATGAAGCAAAGAGATGTGATAATAGCTGTTTTGTGTTCAAGGTTGACTTTGAGAAAGCATATGATTCTGTGAGTTGGGATTTCCTTACTTACATGTTGAAGAGGATAGGGTTCTGCCACAAGTGGATCTGCTGGATTGAAGGGTGTCTAAAATCAGCATCCATTTCTATCTTGGTCAACGGGAGCCCTACTACGGAATTTCAGCCTTAGGCAAGGTGATCCCTTGGCCCTATTCCTATTTAACATTGCAGCAGAGGGAATTGCGGGCTTGATGAGGGAAGCACAGGAACAGAGTAGATTTGAAGGATATAAGGTTGGTCAGAAGAAGGTGGACATTCATACCCTACAATATGCGGATGACACAATTTTCTTTGGGGTAGCTTCGGAGGAAAATGTTAGAACGATTAAGGTGGTATTGAGGAGCTTCGAGTTGGTGTCGGGGCTGAAAATAAATTTTGCTAAAAGTAGCTTTGGTGCATTTGGGGCAAGTGATCAGTGGATAAATAAATATGCTACATATCTGAATTGTAGAAAGTTGATGGTACCTTTTTCATATCTGGGCGTTCCTATTGGGGCAAATCTGAGAAGGAGTGAGACTTGGGCACCTTTAGTGAGAAAGTGTGAGCGTAAGTTAGCAATATGGAAGCACAAACTCTTGTCTTTTGGGGGCAGGCTGACTCTCATCCAATCAGTCCTGAACTCATTACCTACATTTCTATTTTCTTTTTCAGGGCTCCTAAGAAGGTCACGGACCGATTGGTGAGGATACAACGACGATTCCTGTGGGGCGGTAATGATGATCATGGCAAGATTGCGTGGGTTAGGTGGGATGTGGTGTGTCAAGAAAAAGCGAATGGAGGTCTAGGAATTTGAGACCTGCGGAGTTTCAACACCGCATTACTAGGGAAATGGAGGTGGAACTTGTTTCATGGTCAAGAGGAATTGTGGTCACAAGTCTTGGAGTCAAAGTATGGCGGTTGGCGGACTCTTGACGCTTCGAGAAGACTTATTAGTGACTCCATTTGGTGGCGGGACCTGTGTAGCATATGCCAATCTAGTATTGAGGAGGGATGGTTTAATAAGGAAACTAAATGAAGGGTTGGCTGCGGTTCAAAGGTTTTATTTTGGGAAGATGGTTGGAAGGAAGATGGCATACCTCTGAGGACGAAATTCCCCAGAATATATCACATTTCCCAACAGCAACAGCATCTCATTCAGCAAATTGGATCTCTGTCACAAGATGGGTGGGAATGGAAACTTATTTGGAGAAGGTGCTTTAGGGAGGGGGAAGTTGAAACCACAATTAAATTCTTAGAGGAAATTCAGGGTATGACCATACATCCTGACAAGCAGGATAGTTGGTGGTGGGAGGGGGCCCCGAATGGTAGATACACGGTGTGAAGTGCTTACAAGGCTTTAAACAGGGGGGTGGAGATTCAGACTCAGAAGGAGGTGTACACAGACATTTGGAAACTGTGCATTCCAAATAAAGCCATTTGTTTTGCTTGGAGGTTATTGAGAGATCAATTGCCCACTAAGGGGAACTTGGCTCATAGAAACATAATTTTGGGGGACCATAATTGTCCTTTCTGTGGTAGCTGTGTTGAGGAGGCATCACATGTGTTTTTTAGTTGTCACAAGATTATGCCTCTGTGGTGGGAATCTCTGGGCTGGATTAATGCAGTAGGGGCATCACTGACTACTCCCATTGAGCACTTCCTTCAACATCCTTACTGTCATGCTACTGGTCTTAAAATTCAGAGGTGGTATGCTTGGTGGATTGCATTGACATGGAGCATTTGGTTCCATCGCAACAGGATTGTTTTCCATAATGAAAATTTTAATGGTCCTAAGTTGTTGGAGAACGCTTTATTCTTTTGTTGGTCTTGGCTAGCTAATTTGGAGAAAGGATTTGATATTCCTTTCTATCACTGGTCTAGTCATATTAGAGATGGGTTCTGTAAGCAGGGGGGGTATTTTTGTGGCCCTTTTTGTATTCTAGCCTTCAAGTGAGCCTACTATTAGATTGGCCTTTGGCACTTTAATTCGGGTTATTACCATGTATTAGGTTGCCAAAGTTCTGGTAGGAGTCTTGGGGGTGTTTTTCTTTCTCAGTACTACTTGTACTCATCTTCTGTTATTTATATATATAATATATTATCTTTGCTGATAAAAAAAATTATTTGTAAGGAGAGAGATGAGAGAGAGAGCTAGAGAGAGACACTCTGGGGTGGGTAGAGAGAGATATTCACATAGTTATAGGTTCGACGGGGATAGGTACAGACAGTACGCTGCGGCGACGTCACGCGGTGGAGCTAGAAGACCGAACAACTGGAGAGAACATGAGGATGTATCCTCCTTCTACTTCACACGCTTTCCGGAGGACATTGGGGAGGAAGAACTGTGGCACATTTTCAAAAAATGGGGTGATGTTAGGGAAGTGTTTATAGCAAAAAAACAGAAATAGAGGAGGCAGAAGGTATGGGTTTGTAAGGTTTAAAGGTGTAAAGAACATCCTGAACTTAGAAAGAGCTTTGGACAACCTTATAATAGGAGGGCTCAAGCTACATGCTAACATTCCAAAGCATGAACGTGAAGACCGCATCGCTGCTGTAAAAGGGAAAGCCGTAGCACAAGCAAAACAACATCAAGGCTCTTTTGAAGTGAGGACAGAAACCAACTCCAGATATTTCCAACCCAACTATAGACATCCCTACCAGCAACCTTCATACGCTCAAGTCGTAGCCAAACCTAACCATTATCTTAAAAATCGGAGGTATCCGAAGCATGCAGCGGACATTATCAAATCAACATCCTCTACAATACAGCTTGAGGTCCAGATACAGAACAAAAAATGGCTACAGGACGCCTGGGTAGGAAGGCTGAGCAAGCTAAACCTGTTCGATAGGCTGCAAGACGAAATGGGTTGGGATGGAGAAGAAGATATCAGACCGAGATATTTTGGGGAAGACATGGTATTGTTATTGGGCCTGAATGATTCTAAAGCTCAAGCGTTCTGTCGGGGTGAAGAGGTGCTAGGATTGTCCGCCTTCCATTCTCTGGAGAAATGGAAGCCATCTTTGAAGCCAGCTTATCGACTTGTATGGGTCCTTTGTTGGGGCATACCCCTTCATGTGTGGGACCTCACCAACCTGGCTAAAATAGTGGCTACCATCGGGGACCTGGTTGAAGTGGATGATGACACAGAGGATCTGCAACGCCTGGACAGGGCGCGTGTGCTAATCAAAACGCCATGGACACCCATTATCAAACACAATATTGTGGCCACCATTAACGGAATCGTCTTTCCAATCTTCATCACAGAAGAGTCAAATGCGAACTCGGTCAGATGTGGGTGTTTAAATCGTTGCTTGGCGGAAGCTTCGGAGGAAATCACATCAGTTGATAGCTTGGAGGGTGAGAGTGAAGAGGTGGAGGACAACTATTGCTCGCAGAAAGGCACGACGGAGGTACCACCGGAAAAAACCCATGGAAGTGACGGAGGAGACCAGAATATCCAACGGTCTTTGTCCGATGGACGGGGGCAACTCATCGAGGACCGCGCGTCAATCCAAGGCAGTGGTACTAGCAACAGCTCAGAGAAAGAGGTCGTGTCGGACTCTCTTGGGGACCACATGCCACCTAACACGCAGGCTTTTGGTGCAGACTGCATAGGGGATCAGGTTACAAGCCCAGGATTAGAGAGGCTAGACGGAAACAAGCATGGTGCAGACTTGGCCAGTTGTACTACCCCTTTTGCAGTACAACAGATGGTCACCAAAGAAGGAAAATCTGGGGCAGGGAGGGACCCACCTGAAAAGAATGATAAGGATGGGGTCAACTTCAAAAAGGCACGGGAGGCAGATGAGGGAGCTATTGAGAAATGTGAAAAAATAAACAGTGAAGGTAATAAAAGTCTGATGGGCCACACAGCTATTGGGCCTCAATGGCAAGTGTATTCAAGGAATAAGGGAGGGAAAAATAGGCTTCAGTTGATACACGAAAGCCCAACCAACTCAGCAGTGGAAAAAAACTCTGGAAAAAAGATGGGTTCAACTGGGAAAAAGGAGCAAGCAGTATGTGTTACGAAAGGGAATGAGCACATAACCGTGCTATCCAGACATAAATCTCCCACAAAGACTGGGGGGGGGATAGTGGGATTAAAGAGGATGAAGATGAGGTGGGTTTAAAGCAAATTGCAAACTCAGACACAGAAACAATATCCAGCTTTTCAACTCCCAAACAGGAGGAGTTCTGGAATATGGCTCAACAATTTGGGATAACCAGCCATTATAAGGAGGATATTATTAATAGATTTCTGGGTATGGAGGCAGCAGAAATGGGGGAGACTTCAAGAAGGGGAGGAGAGGAGGTGAAGTTATGAAGATTTTATCATACAATATAAGGGGTTTGGGGAGGGGGGTTAAATGGAATTCAATAAGGAAAATGGTGGGCAAAGAACAAGTTGATTTGTTATGCTTACAAGAAACCAAGAAAGAAATAGTCACAAAGATTACTTGTCAAGCATTGTGGGGAGATTCAAATGTTATGTGGGAATTCCAGCCAGCAGTTAATAAAGCAGGAGGGCTGTTATGTGTATGGAGTGAAGAGACTTTTAAGGTAGAAAAAAGATTGCAAGGCAAGGGCTACATTTATCTGGAAGGGGTTTGCTTGTCTGAAAATAAGAAGGTTACAATTATAAATGTGTACTCACCCTGTGATGCAACTTTGAAAAAATCTCTGTGGGAAGAAATCAAATTGATAAGGAGAACATATGCTGCTGATTTATGGTGCATGATTGGTGACTTTAACCATATTAGAAGACCATCAGAGAGGCTGGGCTTGGGGCAGTATTATCAATATGGAAGCAGTCTAAAAGATTTCAATGATTGGATTGCTGACTTAGAGGTGGAGGAGGCACCCAGACTAGGAAGAAAATTTACATGGTATCGACCGAACGGCTCAGCCAAAAGCAGATTGGATAGGGCATTCATATCTGCTGATTGGATGTCTCTATGGCAGGGGTGTTTTCAAACAGCCCTGGATCGCAATTTCTCTGATCATTGCCCTATTGTGTTAAAATCTGCACAGGTTGATTGGGGACCAAAGCCTTTTAGGTTCCTTAACTGCTGGTTACAGGACAAATCCATCTCAAAAATCATAGCTGATGTGTGGAACTCGTATAGGAAACCTGGTTGGGGAGGCTTCATATTAAAAGAGAAGCTTAAACTACTGAAACAGAGGTTGAAGATATGGAACAAAGAACAGTTTGGCAATATCCAGCAGAAGATTACAGACTTACAGAAGGAACTAAATACCTTGGAAATTCAAGCAGAAGATAGGCAAATGTCTGAAGATGAAATAAAGAAGCGAAAACAAATTCAGGAGGAACTCTGGGTGGCAGCAAATGCCAATGCATCTCTACTAAGGCAGAAGGCGCGGGCGAGATGGATCAAGGAGGGTGACTGTAATTCACGCTTCTTCCATGTGTCTGCAAATTGGAAACGCAGGAAGAATACGCTACAAGGAATTTTAATTAATGGAAGTTGGGTTCAAGAGCCGGGAAGGGTTAAGGAGGAGATAACAAATTTCTTCAAAGACAGCTACCAAGAATCAGATTTTGACAGACCCAAACTTGATGGGATTCAATTTAAAACTCTGGATCATCAACAAAACAGTGTTTTGACAGCTCCCTTTGGGGCATCAGAGATAAAAGAGGCAGTGTGGAGCTGTGGCAGCGATAAATGCCCTGGACCGGATGGCTTTAATTTTAATTTCATAAAGGCTTTTTGGGATATATTGAAGCCAGATTTTCTCCGCTTCCTGGATGAATTTTACGCAAATGGGTCATTTCCAAAAGGATCAAACGCATCTTTCATAGCCCTGATTCCTAAGAAGTTGGATCCCCAAAGTCTATATGACTATAGGCCAATCTCTCTTATAGGCTGTATCTATAAAATAGTGGCCAAGGTGCTTGCTAACAGGCTGAAAAAGATGATGCCTTTTATCATTGATGAAAGACAATCTGGTTTCATTGAGGGGAGACAATTACTGCACAGTGTTATCATTGCAAATGAGGCTGTTGAAGAAGCTAAGAGGAGTAGAAAAAGCTGTTTGATCTTTAAGGCAGATTTTCAGAGAGCATATGACTCAGTAAGCTGGGATTTTCTCTTGTATATGATGAAGAGAATGGGTTTTTGCGAGAAATGGACATCCTGGATTAAGGGGTGTTTATCATCAGCCTCTATATCTATTCTGGTAAATGGAAGTCCAACATCAGAATTTCAACCTCAGAGGGGACTTAGACAAGGTGATCCACTGGCCCCTTTTTTGTTTAACATTGCAGCTGAAGGTCTAACGGGGATGTTAAGGGAGGCACAAGCAAAGAATCTGTATGAAGGTTTCAAGGTGGGGAAAAAAGAATCTGATGTCAGCATTTTGCAATATGCAGATGACACCATCTTCTTTGGAAAGGCAACCACAGCAAATGTAAAAGTTCTAAAGGTGCTGCTGATGAGCTTTGAAATGGTGTCGGGGTTGAAGTTAAACAGTAATAAAAGTAACATTGCTGTGTTTGGGATGGATGACCAATGGATATCTACTGCGGCTAGTCTCCTTAATTGTGGCATAATGTCTGTACCTTTTCCCTATTTAGGTCTTCCTATTGGGGCAAATCCGAGGTGTGGGTCAACATGGGGTCCTATTATCAGAAAGTGTGAGCGAAAATTAGCCACCTGGAAACACAAATACCTATCCTTTGGGGGAAGGGTAACCCTTATTAGGGCTGTCCTTAACTCAATCCCTATTTTCTTCTTTTCTTTTTTCAGGGTGCCAAGGCAAGTGATAACTAAGCTGGAAAGGATGCAGAGGAGGTTCTTGTGGGGCTCTAATCAAGACCAGAAGAAAATTCCATGGGTAAATTGGGAAGTAGTGTGTCTCTCAAAGGAGAATGGGGGGTTGGGCATCAAGAATTTAAAGGCCTTTAACCAGGCTTTGCTTGGAAAATGGTGCTGGAACCTATTTCACCAGCCGGATGCCTTATGGGCCCAAATCTTGGAATCCAAATACGGAGGCTGGAGGAATATACAGACTTCCTCGACTTTATCATCAGCTTCGATATGGTGGAGAGACTTAGCTTTGGCTTATGGATCAGTACAGCTTGATGGTTGGTTTTTTAGTGGCCTGAGGTGGAAGATTGGATGCGGTAGCAAGGTATTGTTCTGGGAAGACCAGTGGAAGATAGACCGGATTTCATTGAAGGATACATACCCTAGACTTTTTCAGATTTCACAACAGCAAAAACAATTTATGCAGCACATGGGCTATCAGAACCAGCATGGATGGGATTGGAATTTACATTGGAGAAGACCTTTTAGGGAGAATGAGATTCAGCAAGTTATATCATTTTTGGAAGACATACAGGGGGTGCCAATTAACCAACAGCTAGCAGATTCCTGGGTATGGACAGCACAACCTAATGGGATCTACTCAGTGAAAAGTGCATACCACATGCTTATCAATGAGGAGGGTAGATACACACAGGATGAAGTGTACAAAATTCTTTGGAAGCTGAAAATACCAACCAAAGTAGCATGTTTTATATGGAGGTTATTGAAAGATAGACTACCTACAAGACATAACCTTAGGAGAAGAAATGTAGACATAACAGACATTCATTGTCCTTTTTGTAATAATCACCAGGAGGATGCCTCACACCTCTTCTTCAGCTGCCCTAGAATCCTACCTTTGTGGTGGGAGTCCTGGGCTTGGGCAAGTCTTTTGGGGGCTTACTCCTGTGTTCCAAAGGAGCATTTCAGCCAATCCTCTTTCTGTCATCTACGTGGGAAAGCTTTGGACAGGTGGTTATCTTGGTGGGCTGCACTAACGTGGTGTACTTGGAATCATAGAAATCAAATCCTCTTCCATAATGAAACGTTTAATGGTCACAAACTCTTAGAAGATGCCATTTTCTTTTGCTGGTCTTGGCTGAGGAATCTAGAGAAGGATTTTGATACTCCTTTCCATTATTGGTCGTCCAATATGCGAGAGTGCTTTGTATAGTTGGGAGGGGTTTTTTTGTTTTTTTGGCTTATATTCATGTGAGATCTTGTCAGACCTTAGTTGGCTTTGTGGTAAAGCCATCAAAGTTCTGTGTAGTTTTCACTTTTTTGTAATCTCAGCAGTACCTCTTGTACTGCTTTTCATTTATATCTATATATATTATCTTTTGCTGATCAAAAAAAAAAAAAAAATTTTTGATAATAAAAAAAAAAAAAAACCTAATTCCTAATCTTTTTTGTCATTATTTGTAGATTGAGCTTTTGCTCTTTGTGAAAGAAAGAAGAATTTCTTGGTGAAGGGGAAACCCTTTTGATTTCACGTTTCACAAAGAGAAAAATCTCAATCTACTAATAATAACTGAATAGAATGAATCCTTTCCTCTTAAATCTAATTAATTTCTATAACTAGTTAACTACTCTAATTGTCCATAACTAGTTTCCCCTTTCCTTCTGCTGCAGTTCCTGCCATTGCAGTGTGCTTGATTATATAGCCGTTGTGAATGCTATTGCCTTTCTTCCCTTATTCCCCTTTATATGGATTTGTCTGTAGAAAACTTCTAGTGCTAGGTTGTCAGCAAATGGTAAAGCCCTGGGAAAATAGTTTGTTTTTGTACAGATTTCTTTTCTCAAGAGTGGGAGTTTGGGTGATTTGTTTTACACTAAGAAGGAGGCGGTATGGATCTTTATAGTCTAGTGTTTAAAAACTTCTGTTTAGCGGTACTGTTGTTAAATTAATGGGAGAGAGATGCAAGTTAAATAGTCTTTTGAGAACAAACATGGAGAGGTTGAAGCTCCAAATCTTATATTTTAGAATCTTATGAATACTGTGAAGCTGACAACATAGGAATTGGTGCTGCTGTAAAAACGAGAGCTGTTAAAGTGGATTATCTGACTCATAAAAAGGAACATACCCCCATTCCATAATAGCAAAGGCATGTTGGGTTCCATAAACTGATTTGAAGTTTTGAACTAAGAATCCATGTTTTGTTTTTACGGCAAGTCTTACTTTGGCTGGTGGGGGCTTAACACCACCCTCCTCCTTAACCTGGGCTTTGGACCAGTTATGAAAAAACATAGGCGGAGTTAAGTTTTGAACTAAAGAATGGAGAAATGAAAAATATTATGTGAAATATATTTACAATCCATTGAGTAATTTTAGTTATTGCTATTTGCTGTTAAAATTTTCCAATTTGAAAGTGAATTTGGTATTTTTCTTATTTTGTAACTTTGATTGAATTATGAACGCTACTGTGGTTGCTATTTTGTTTCCCAGGTCCATGTCCTTCTTGCAGATGGCGACTTGACAGTGAAGATGAAATTGCACTCTTTAAAAATTAAGGATGAACTTCAGGGTCGTCTATCTGTAGCTCCTCGTTATCTTGCTGTTTCTGTCTTGCAGAGTGAAACTTCATCCTCTGACATGTATGATTCCCATGGGAAGGAAGTGTCTCATGATGATGATGACAGCTTTACGGATGCATTATCTGAATTCATTTCTCAAACTGATGGAGGATATTGTTTACATAATATGGATTTGGATCAGCAGGGATTGGTGGGGATTGCTTCTGATTTCGAGTCTCTAGAAAACATAATGCATGAAAAGGGCACTCCTCGTGAGGTATATTATGAGGCACAGGGAAGTGATACTTCAAATTTTGTATCTGTCTCCTTTACGACAAGAAGTTCTTGTTCACCTGATTATGATGGTATAGATACACAGGTACTTAGTCTGGCATTGTTGACAATGAATTGGAGTTTCTGGTGTTTTCTTATATATTATTATACATTGCAGTATTTACATTTCTGATTGTTAATCTTCAGATGTGTGTTTGTATGTCCAAACTGGAATTTTTTCTGCAACCGACCGACTATTGTTGCTTTGATAAGTTTTGGTTTGGATATAAGCTCTGGAAATAAAGTGACAAGTCCCACGGACACTTTGGCAACTTCTTCAGAGAAACTTGTGGTAAAGGAAAGAACTGATGAAACGGGACCTGTTAGTGGGTTGTTGGGATTTGGTAAAGAACGTGTAGTATTTTATTTGAACATGAATGTGGACAGTGTAACTATTTTTCTTAACAAGGAGGATGGTTCTCAGCTCGCTACATTAGTTCAAGAAAGTTTCTTATTGGATCTTAAGGTAATTTCTGTTAGCTGGTTAGAGCCTTCTTTTCTCTTTTCTCTGGGGGTATCTGTATACCATTGGTTTCCATTCTATTTCTAAGTAATTCCTTTTCATTTGCTTTAGTTGTAAAAGCATTGGTGTTATCTATTATTTATTGTCATTTGTATACAAACTCTGAAACATAATATTTTTCTTATCAAGGTTCACCCAAGTTCTCTTTCCATTGATGGAACATTAGGCAATTTTAGACTTTGTGATACATCCCTTGGATCAGATCAGTGTTGGGATTGGCTTTGTGACATTCGTAATCCTGGTGTTGATTCCCTTATAAAGGTATGTTTTCTTTATCCATAAACCATCCTTTTAGAGACTCATTGTGTGTGTGTTTGTGTGTTTTAATTTCAGTTTTTTTTTCCCAAATATTTCACTATTCAAACATGTTATTTTACCCCTTGCACGGATAATTTTAGGTTTCACTTGTTACATGTAAATTTTTTATTTGATTAACAATCATAGACTCAATAGTACATATTGTGCCAGTTTAAATTAGCATATTTTGATTTTGGACAAGTTTGTATTCAATATAAATTATTAAATCTTCTAACAAAATAAAGAGTAATAACAAAACTCATTCAAAATATTATTATTAAATGTGCTCATTTTGCTTTGCTTATTTGAATTATTAGTGGTGTAATTCTAATTTGGGTTTTGTGCGTGTATGTAATTATAAAAAAAAAATGTCTTTTAAATTTATTTTCATGTTGTTATTAGTGTTTTTTACGACATGAAGAACTTATATAATTAGTACTCTCTGCCTGTTTTTATTATATTTTATTATTTCAAACGGTTAGACATAAAACCATGCAGATGCTTTTACTCAATTGGTTCATAACACCAGCAAATCTCTTTTAAAATTATAGATACACTGAAGCATATGCGATTAATTTTAGATTAGAGAAAGCTCTGTAACACACTCTTTTCAACATACTATTTTAATGGGTGGAATCCATGTAACTGTAAGTTCCACTAAATACAATGAAAAATAAGAAATGGGTTCCACATCATATGTGGGTCTCACACGAATTTCTAACAACTAACATTTAACGATAAAAAATTGAAAAAATAAAAAAATAAAAAGAGCATGGTAAAAAAAAGTATGTTAGAAAATGTGTTCCTAGCATTCCTTTTTTAAACTTAAATCTAACAACTAAATTTAATGTGGTGTGCGTTTGTGTGTGTATATATATTATGTATTTATATTTAATAATCTATAATGACATTTATCTATTTCAAAATCATTTTTAATAATGATTAGTAATTTGCTTTGTCGTTCATGATTGGAATGGCAACTTAAAAATACATATTGATTTTTGTTTTCAGTTCAAATTTAATTCTTATAGTGCTGGAGACGATGACTATGAAGGATATGATTATAGCTTGCAAGGCCATCTTTCAGCTGTTCGCATTGTTTTCCTTTATAGATTTGTGCAAGAGGTATGCTCGAAAACTCAGTAAATTTGGAGTCAGATATTAAAATTAGTACTATTTTTGTTTCTCATGTTAAAGCTGTTTAGCTTCTGAGATACAGTTTCTTGCACTGTTTTGTTTAAAATTTTAATACACATGGTCTCTGGGTTCATCAAGCATTTGGTGGTTCCAGATAATGATGTACTTTATGGAACTTGCCTCCCCGCACACTGAAGAAGCAATAAAACTTGTTGATAAAGTTGGAGGATTTGAATGGTTGATTCAGAAATATGAAATAGATGGAGCTACTGCACTCAAGCTGGATCTTGCTCTCGACACTCCAATTATCATTGTTCCAAGGAATTCAATGAGCAAAGAGTTAGTGATCTTTAAATCTGTTTGTGGAGTCTAATAGAAGTTTTCATTTAATGTGCTTGGTTATTTTTTATGACGGTATTAGAGGCTTTGTGTTAAAGTCAAAATATAATAGGGCAAAAATTGCATTGCATTATTGACATAATTGGTTGTCACATTGAATAACAAAAAGCATGATAGTGTGTGCTTGATTATGTGTCATGGTGTTTGCTTTTGCTATAAATCTGAGAGTTTCAGATGGTTACTATGGTGTAGTAAGTGCTATTAGAAAATTACTTATATATATTTTGTTCTTCTGATTTCTTTTAATTTTGGTGATGGATGACAAATAAAATTCTGGGAGGATATGTGGGTAGGGAGAAGTTTCTTTAATAACATATCAAAATTTTAGGAGAACTGAAGATCAATATCCGTTGGTGGAATTTACTTTTTATTTGTTAATAATAGAGGTTTATTAAGAATTTTGCTATAACATTGCCAAAGCTATCTCTCCTGAAAGCTTAAGCTATTAGGGGACAGATAACAAATAGTTTTTGTATCTAACAAGCTGAAAAATTTATTGACTTCCAGTTTTATACAACTTGATCTGGGAAAGCTACAGATTAAAAATGAATTCAGTTGGTATGGATCTCAAGAAGAAGATCCTTCAGCTGTGCATATTGATCTTCTTCATGCCCAGGTACACATTTCTTGTCACAAGGGCTGTTGCAATTAAAATCCTTGACATCTTCCTGACTACAAACGAATTACAGATTCTGGGTATTAACATGTCTGTTGGAATTGATGGTTGTCTTGGAAAACCAATGATACGTGAGGGTCAAGGACTTGATATATTTGTTCGTCGAAGTTTGAGGGATGTTTTCCGGAAAGTCCCAACTTTTTCGCTTGAAGTGAAGGTAACTCCAATTCCAAACCCTAATGTTTAGGTGTTTTCTTGTATTTTCCTCCTAATGTGTGAAACTTTACCTTTCTTTTTGAAGTCTATGCACTAATAAGCATGTTGAAATTAAAAAAAGAGAGTAATGAAAAGCGTACCGCTGGGATTTTTCATCCAGCTTTCACCCATCACATGTGGTTAGAAGTAAATGATTGTGATTGTATACAATTAGCATTTGTGCTTATGGCATTAATGATTTATTATCTGAGTCTCGCTAGTCATTTGAAGGGACTGACATTCTTAAGGTTGTTACTACTCTTTCGCTTGATGGAACCAGATTTGGAGATGATTTTATTCACTAAGTACAAGGAAATGATGAGAGTGAAATTGCTATAAATTATGCTTGTTTTGTGATTTTATTTTATTTTATCATTTATATAATTTAATCATGTTCATATAAAATTCTACAGTACATATGTGTGTGTGTGTGTAGGGGTGGGTATACAGACCTAGGTCCACGGATCGGCCCATTAAACCTGCGGATCAAACAGATAACAGACCTATTTTTTAAAGTTCGTATAATTATATTGAGCTTTTGAGTCTGTTCCGTTAAGCCTGTGGACCTAGCGGGCTTTATTTGTGGACTCACGGACTACCCGCCTAAGTCCAATGTGCAAGTATTATTAATTTGTTATGTTAAGGTTTTGATCTTTAATTTAGGTTGTTATTGTTATTTTGTTATGTTTAAAATGTTGGTATATTTTAGTGTGACAGATTTTAGGTTAAAAAATTAAGTCGAATTTTTTTCTTTTAATTTTATACATTTTTCACTTTTTAAAATTTCTTTTTTCCAAATTAATATTTGGATCTGCGGACCAGTATGTTTATCCGTGGGCTTTTGCAGGCCGGATACGGAAACAAAATCCATTTTTTTTCATGGACCAAGCTTATTTGGCTTGTTTAAAACGTGGACTTCACGGGCCGAACCAGTTCGTATACCCACCCTTATTTGTGCACACGCGTGCGTGTATTTGTATATAAGAGTGTGTGTGTGTGTGTGTGTGTGTGTTTGACCAAATCTAAGGTGAAAATTGTAGAGTGTGGTTTATAGTGGATCACTTCTTATAACCATTAGATATATTATTAAAATAATGAACAGTTTAGATTTGTTATTCTGTAATTTATATTTATAATTGAGAATATATTGTTGTTTAGTGATTTGTCCCTGATCTAATTAATAATTTGAATTAATTATGACATAAGATTCATAGTAGTAACTAAAGTTAATTGGTACCATAAACCATCAACCCTGTCTTGTTGGGAACTTCTTCACCACTGTCTGCCACCGTTGGAGACGATTTCTGGTGGTGGTGCACCCTTTGCATTGTAGGACCACCCCCTTTTCCTCTTCCCAAGAACCCCTCATTGCAGACTACCGTATGCTTCGTTGTCCTCATGGTCATTATTTCTGCATATTAACCCCACCCAGATCTCAAAATCACCAACTGTACTTCCACCTCACCATCCCAGAAGTTAATTCACAAAGATTGCAGCAAATTACGTAATAAAGAAAAAAACTTTTAAGTTGTGTCAGCTAAACACACTAGACAAATCCTTTCCCAGAAAACAAAAGAAACAAAAAAAAAAAAGATCAACAGAAAACCACTAAGCCTTGACCAACAAAACCAACCAGAAAAGGCAAGCCGCTGATTCTCCTCCAACAGCTACATTACAGTCAAGAGAGTGTGTTGTTTAGGATACCCTTTTTGAGCTTCTAGAGAATCTATTGAAGCAAATCTAGGGATATAGATTTTCCCTCAATAATCTTTGCATTCTGTTCCTGCCAAAGAGACCTAAAAGCAATATATAGAGTACACTGCTATCAGTCTATAACACTTTCACCTTGTTTTGACTGGCCTATAAGACCTAACAGTTAATTTGATATCTCTTATATCCACAGTAGTTTCATACTGTAAGTAGTTGTTATTGCATGTGCTTAAATTCTTGTATTTCAGTCCACAAATGACATCAAATTCTTCAGTTAATTTTATGAGCTTGTGAGCAGGTGGATCTATTGCATGGTGTAATGTCTGATAAAGAATATAAGGTGATTTTGGATTGTACATACATGAATTTATCTGAAGAACCAAGGCTCCCTGCTAGCTTTCGTGGTGGAAAGTCTGGTTCAAGGGATACTATTAGGCTTCTGGTTGATAAGGTTAACTTGAACAGTCAACTTTTGTTGTCCCGAACAGTTACAATCATAGCTGTTACAGTGAACCATGCCTTGCTGGAGCTTTGTAATGGCACTGATGGGGAGTCTCCATTGGCGCATATTGCTGTGAGTGTTCATACTTTAAGTAGATGAGTCAGATGTCTACATATACAGTTGAATTTGTTTCCACGACATTTTCTGTGTTTTGATTTTATCTTAACTAAATTATTTCACTTTTTTCTTTCAGCATGTTATGTCTAAATGGAACATGCTCATCTTTCATTCTACTTTTTGTTATTGCTTATTTTTGCAGATGGAAGGCCTTTGGGTTTCTTATCGTATGACATCTTTATCAGAGACAGACCTTTTTGTGACTATTCCAAAATTCTCTGTACTAGATGTCCGCCCTGATACAAAACCGGAAATGCGTCTGATGCTTGGATCATCTGCTGATGCTTCCAAACAAACTGTTACTGGAAATGTTCCCTTTTTATTTAACCCGGGTAGTTTTAGAAGAACAACCAGTGAAGTTGGAATTGATGATATGCCCATTTCAACAATGTTCTTGATGGACTACAGGTGGCGGGTGTCGTCCCAATCATATGTGATTCGTGTGCAGCAACCTCGAGTCCTTGTTGTGCCAGATTTTCTTCTTGCAGTGGCTGAGTTTTTTGTGCCTTCTTTGGGAGCACTAACTGGAAGAGAAGAGAAAATGGATCCGAAGAACGATCCTATTAGCAGAAACAGTAGCATAGTGCTGATGGAATCAATTTACAAGCAGGAAGAAGATGTGGTTCACCTTTCCCCATCTAAGCAGTTAGTTGCTGATTCGGTAGGCATTGATGAATATACGTATGATGGTTGTGGAAAGGTTATTTGTTTATCTGTTGAAACAGATGCAAAGGAAGTTCGAAGCACAAGGTTTAGACCAATTATTGTCATTGGACATGGCAAAAAATTGCGATTTGTTAATGTAAAAATTGAGGTAATACACTTCCTGTCAGTATGTAGGTTATTTTTCTAATTTCTTATTTAAATTTGAGAGCTATAAACTTTTTCTCCAAACACCTTTAGGAATCCAAAGCTTCCTCAATGTTATTAATACCAATATAATTTGTAAAATGTATACCTTAAGAACAATACAAGTACTGCAAATTCTTGTTGGGAATCCAAAATTTATTTGTTCTTACCCTGTCTAGTAGACGTTTTTATGTACAATTTATTGTACTATTCCCCCCCCCCCCCCCCCTCCCTCTTTTACTTATTAGAAGCTTACATCTTTGTTGTTTATTTACCAGAATGGTTCTCTTCTAAGGAAGTATACATACCTTAGTAATGATAGCAGCTACTCAATCTCTAGTGAAGATGGTGTTGATATCGTGGTTTCAGGCAATCTGCCATCTAGTGATGAGAAAAGCCTTGACAATGTGAATCAAACATCAGGCACTTCTATAGATTCTCAAAGTGGTTCAAATGCAACTCAAAGTTTTTCCTTTGAGACCCAGGTTGATGATCTTTAATGTTTCCATGAGTAATATGTGCAAAGATTTTAATGCCATATGCAAAAGACATTACATTTATTCTAATTATTACTATTAGCTTAATTGGATCTCTGTGTTTATTCTTGCCTCTTGGTAATAGAGTATATGATTCTATGCTAGCTTACTGTATTTCAGCTTCTGTTGTAAGCAATAGATTAATTCACTCTGACATTAATTCTGTCACAAGCAGTTACTAAACTGCCTCTCATTCCTGTACCATGAATACCTGATCTCTATGTTTAGAGATTCAGAATATCAAAATAACAAATACACTCTTTCTCTGAATTAGTGTCTCTGTTTTCTTCATGGTATCAAAGAAAAAACAGTGTTAAGTTTGGTTATCAGGTTTTGCACCAATGTAGGGGAAGAGCCTGTGGTGATAATATCATCAACATAGATCGACATATAAAGACAGCAACCATCCTTAGTAAGAATAAGAAGTGAGGGATCACAGCTGAGTAGTGTTTTAGTCAGCTTATCATACCATGCCCGTGGGGCCTGGCTAAGGCCATAGATGGCCTTTTGCATCTTGCAAACGAGTTTTATCTGCATTGTTTGGTATTTATACCAAGCATATTGTTTGATACTAGCCCAGATCATATGGTAATTTGTAATCGAATCTAAACAGCCTTGGCAACAGTATCTTTAATTGCTGCAATTTTGCTTAGTTCTTTCCCTTGCTTGACTAATTACATTAAAAAAGGAAAACAAAACAAAATTGCTGATCCTTCCTTCAGAAACTGGGGAAACTACAAATATGAAATTCCTACCAATATCAATTAAATTTGACCTGTTTTTGATTTTTTTATTTATCATGTATAACCCATCAACCTGCATTGAATTGAGTCAGTAATTATCCAACCTTAGTTTCATTAAAATCCAAGTCCACAGTAATGAGCTCCAAAAATGGTTTATTCAATTCTGCGTAGATAACATTCTTCTACATATATACTATTGTTTATATATTTATCTTGCTTTAATCCAGAAGAATTAGGTATTTGTCTCACTTATCTTTACTTGTCCTAACATATTGCCGTTGTGGTGGGAATCAAGTTCATGGGTAAATATTGTAGGGGTGTACTCGGCAGTCCCGAAAGAACATTTTCATCAACATTCTTTCTGCCATTTAAATGGAAATAGGCTACATAGATGGCAGATTTGGTGGATTGCTCTAACCTGGAGTTCTTGGCATTATAGGAATAGAATCGTCTTTCACAATGATGGTTTTAATGGTTAGAAGCTGCTGGAGGATACTATGTTCTTTTGCTGGTCTTGGCTCAAAATTTTGGAGCCAGGATTCGGTATTCCTTTTCATTTTTGGTCATGTAACATGAAGGACAGCTTTGGCTTTCAGGGGAGGGTTTAGAATGTATTTTTTCCTTTTCGTCCTAGTCCTCAATCAGAACTAAGTTGGCTTTTCTCTTATGTGAATTAAGCCACCTAGGTTCTGCTTTTGTTTATGCTAGGCTGTATACCCTGCAGTACTCCTTGTACTGTGTCTTTCTATCTAATATATATATTATCTTTGCTGATCAAAAAAAAAATTCATGGAAAAAATACCCCACCCTAATAGAATCTAAGATCTAACAGAATAACAGAAAACTAAAACTAACTTTGAGTGTATTTATTTCTTAAGTGAGGAGAGGATCATACAGATATTTATAGGCTACACAAAGAGTGCTAGAGAAGCTACTCAGTGCTGACTAGACTCAATAACCAACTTGAGACACAAATCAGTTATAGAAGAAAAAACTAGCCTACTGCAGGTCTACTGTTAGACAGTGAACCTTTTAAACAAAGAGTTTAAACATATACTCCCCCTTAAGAACTGATGTTATCATTTTCTTCTAAGTTGTCTGATCGTGCTGTTGTGTTTTGGTGTTAGGTTGTTTCTTCCGAATTCACCTTCTATGATGGCACTAAGTCATTTCTTGATGATTCATTTTATGGTGAGAAGCTTGTTCGCGCAAAGTTGGATCTGAGTTTCATGTAAGATTATATCATATATATCTTGTGAGACAGCATTAAATTTTCTTTGGAGAATTATGATTTTAGAATTCTTGGTATAAATATTTTCATTTTAGGAACAGAGTGACTATGCCGTTTCAGGGTTAGACCATTAACTAATAAGCACTCTTCTGACATTATGAAGCACTTGTTAACTGTTCCTTCAATTGGAATTATTTTTTGCAAGTGTTCTCAAATAATAATTCTCCCAATTTCAGTTTCTCTCTTTTTCATCGATGATACATTCTTTCAAAACAAAAATTTGGAAGATTTTCTTTAACTAGAATTTGACCTGTTACTTTCTTCAATATATTTGAGTAGGTATGCCTCCAAGGAAAAGGACACTTGGATTAGAGCCCTGGTGAAGGATTTTTCTGTTGAGGCTGGTTCTGGTCTTATCATTCTAGATCCAGTGGATATATCTGGGGGATATACTTCTGTAAAAGACAAAACAAATATATCTCTGCTATCAACGGACATCTGTATACATCTTTCACTTAGTGCTCTGTCTCTTATGCTGAATCTGCAAAGTCAGGCCTCTGCTGCATTAAGTTTTGGAAATGCAATTCCTCTGGTTCAATGTACCAACTATGACCGAATTTGGGTGTCTGAGAAAGGTTTATTCCTAATTGTGAATTGCCTGATTACAATTTTTTCTTTTATTTTTATGGAATCAATTTATCAACTTGACTGATGTACATTGTGTACCATATGTAACTTAAAGACCAGGTTCTTAAAATGAACTATTTTTGCAGAAACTGGTCACAACAACAATATTACTTATTGGAGACCTCGAGCTCCTGCAAATTATGTTATATTAGGAGATTGTGTGACATCAAGGTATATTCTTTTTTTTCTTCATATGTACCTTACTTTTTGCATTCTAATCTTCTGGAATTTACTTACATGATCATTCACAATGAAATCTTCTTTAAGAGTATTCAACTAGGTCAAACATCGAAATCAGAGCAGGAAAATGCAATGAAATATCATTTGAGTTTGTCCTTTTGTAATGCCCCTGATTGTCGACTTCTCAACAACTCTCACATTCTGACACTTCACACGGTGACCTTCACTCAACATCTTTGCCGATCAGAACCCTCCATCAGTTAAAACTCTCCGTAGGTAGTCCATTCCGATATCTCGACAACCAACTCTGACACTGCTCGACTGCTCTCAAGATCATTGACTATCCCCACATATTAACACGGGACTTTTCAGCGTGCTTTGTCCTCACTCACGCTTTCTGGAAAATTTCCTAGAAGGTCATCCATCCCATAACTACTCCAAGTTAAGCACGCTTAACTGTAGATTCTTTAGTGATAGGCTACCAAAAAGTAGATACATCTTATTGGTATGGGTAGTATTGGTTAATTCCTTTTAGTCAACCTCAACTGTACAGTCTCATACCTACGCAACCTCTGGATCCCTCTCATTCTAGTGTGATTTCTTCAGGGTAGTGTGCTTTGTCCTCCCTCACATGCTTTCTGGGAAATTTCCTAGAAGGTCACCCATCTCATAACTACTCCAAGTTAAGCACGCTTAATTGTGGAATTCTTTAGTGATAGGCTACCAAAAAGTAGATGCATCTTGTTGGTATAGGTAGTACTAATTAATTCTTGTGTCTCAATTGTACAGTCTCATACATGCATAACCTCTGGATCCCTCTCATTCTAGTGTGATTCGTTCTGGGTGTTACATGCCCACCAGCTTTCGCCTGGTTTGTCCTCGAACCATATTTTACTGGGAGGGAAGTCTACTCTGATACCATTTGTAACGCTCTTGATTGTCGACTTCTGAGCGGCTCTCACACTACGATACTTCACATGGTGACGCTTCACTAACATCCTTCTTTGTCAGAACCCTCCGAAGGTAGTCTTTTTCGAGACCTCGACAACCAACTATGACATGGCTTGATTGTTCTCAATATCATTGATTGTCTCCACATACCAACACGGTTCTTTTCAGCGTGCTTTGTCCTTATTAACACATTTTATGGGAAATTTCCCTTCCCAGAAGGTCACTCATCTCATAATTACTCCAAGTCAAGCACGCTTAATTGTAGAGTTCTTAAATGATAGACTACCGAAAAGTAGGTGCATCTTGTTGGTATAGGTAATACCAATTAATTCCTTTAAGTTATCCTTAACTGTATAGTCTCATATACGCACAACCTCTGGATCCCTCTCATTCTGGTGTGATTCGTTCGGAGTGTTACACCATTTTTTTTGTAGTGTTGTACTCTTTCTTTTGTAACAAATTCAAAAAAATTGTCTGCATAGTTGAGAAAGTGCTCTTTAGTAATTGAGTATCGTGATTTCAATGGTATAATTCCAGTCAAATCATCCCATCCCTTCTCTAACATGTCGGTATTAGTATTAAAAAATACCAAATATATTTAAGTTGTCTTGTGTTTAAATGTTGATAATCTCCAATTAAAATTGCTACCTTAATCATGAAGGAAAACTTAGAATGAGAGAAAGAGTAAGAGAGAGGAGAGAGATTCTGAACTTCTGTATCTGTTGCAAATTAGCTCATAATTAGACTAAACTGAATTTACCAAAAACCATTTTGGAACACAACAGATAATATAGTTGTTCCATCTGCATTCTGCATTCTACATTACTTATTTTGCCAGTGAATTTGCTGTAAATTTTGAGTATTTTCTGATATGAAAAAGTTACCTAGATACCTTACTATGTTCTATATTTCCATGTCTTTTCAGGCCAATTCCTCCTTCACAGGCAGTAATGGCAGTAAGTAACACATATGGCCGCGTAAGGAAGCCAGTTGATTTCCATCTTATTGGGTCATTCCTCAATATTCAAGGGCACAGTGGAAGTGAAGACCATTCTATTGATGGAAATGATTGTTCTCTTTGGATGCCCATTGCACCCCCAGGGTACACAGCACTAGGCTGTGTTGCGCATGTTGGGAACCAGCCACCCCCAAATCATGTTGTTCATTGCTTACGTTCTGATCTGGTAACATCAGCAAAGTATACAGACTGCTTATTTAATATCCCATTAAATAATCACTTCACCTCTGGCTTTAGCATATGGCGCCTTGATAATGCTATCGGCTCATTTTTTGCACATTCTTCCACTGGTTGTCCTCTCAAAGACAGATGTTATGACTTAAATCATCTGCTTGTCTGGAATTCAAATCGAGGTCCCCTGTTAGGTCCAGTATCGGATTATCCTTCTGATCATGACAATAACAATCAGCAGACAAGCAAAAGTGTGAATACATCTGGATGGGATATTCTCAAGTCCATTTCAAAAGCAACTAACTGCTATATGTCTACACCGAATTTTGAAAGGATATGGTGGGACAAAGGCAGTGACCTCCGTCGTCCAGTCTCCATTTGGCGACCAATCGCACGTCATGGTTATGCTGTCTTGGGTGATTGCATCACTGAAGGGTTAGACCTGTTGACTTCTTGGTGTTTTCTCAAATTTCTGTGATTATCTTTTAGTTAATTTACTTCAATGTTTTTGTTGAGACTAATATTTTTTCTCTTCTCATGTCCTCAGCCTAGAACCTCCCGCACTAGGAATAATCTTCAAGAATGACAGTCCTGATATCTCTTCAAAACCTGTTCAATTTACCAAAGTTTCCCATATTGTAGGGAAAGGGTTTGATGAAGTTTTCTTCTGGTATCCTATAGCCCCTCCTGGTTATGTTTCTCTAGGATGTGTTGTCTCCAAAACAGATGAAGCTCCACATGTGGATCTGTTTTGCTGTCCAAGGATGGATCTTGTTAGCCAAGCAAACATTCATGAAGTGCCTCTTTCGAGATCATCAAGTTCAAAGTCTCCTCAATGTTGGAGCATATGGAAAGTAGAAAACCAGGTTGAACATGACTTCCCATTCACTTGGCTCACTCTATAAAATAATAAATGTTATTAATGGATTCTAGTTATGTGTGACATACAGAAGTTTCTTTCTTTTGCTTGTAGCTAGGTACATGTTTATTTGATCCACGTGCTATGGAAAAAGCTTAGGGCCTAATGGCCTATTTGGTTTAAGAAAATGTTTTCTGTTTTCTATACAGATCTTTGAAAATAGAAAACAAAATGGAAACTGGCATTTTGGAAATTTAGAAGTGAAAAAAAATTGTTAAAGTGGACCGGAGCTTATGGTCATATTGAGCTTTTGACATATTTTCAACTCCTCGCCCCCCCCCCCCCCCCCCCCACATGAAAAAACAAATCTTTACTTATCATCCTATATGTGTGCAGGCTTGCACATTTCTGGCTCGTTCTGACCTTAAAAAGCCATCAAGTCGGTTGGCATACATAATTGGTGATTCGGTGAAGCCCAAGACTCGGGAAAACATAAATGCTGAGCTAAAACTGCGATACTTTTCCCTGACGATTTTGGACAGCTTATGCGGAATGGTATTTTCCTATACCTAATATGAAATATGAAAATAGTTTCCGTTCTTCTCTAAATTTTTTAGCAACAATATTTTAAAAAAATAAAAAAAAATAGGAGTACTAGTTGTTTAATTTCAATGCTGAATTCAACTACCCTTTCAGATGAGACCCCTGTTTGACACTACAATTACAAATGTTAAGCTTGCAACCCATGGGGGGCTAGATGGGATGAACGCAGTACTGATTGCTTCAATTGTTGCATCAACCTTCAATGCACATTTAGAAGCATGGGAACCACTTGTGGAACCATTCGATGGAATATTCAAGTAATCGATTAGTTATTTACTTTTTTGGTACAATATTTTAATTACAAACTGATACTGATGGTTCTGTATCTTGTGATTTTAGACATGAGGCAGTACTCTTGAGAATATGCCATTAATTAGATGTTTACTTTCTAACTTGTTTAGGTTCGAAACTTTTGACACCAATTCACCATCAGGACTTGGGAAGAGAATTCGAATTTCTGCTACCAGTATCTTGAATGTAAATGTCAGTGCAGCAAATCTTGAATCTTTTGTGGGAAGCATTCTTTCGTGGAGACAACAGTTAGATCTTGAACAGAAAGCATTGAAGCTAAATGCGGTCAAATTCTGAATCCTTTATTCATTTATCCTTTAAACCCTGCAAGTTTTAGAAGCCTTACTGTTTGGGTTTGCAGGAGGCTGGTGGTCAAGAAGGCAAAGGAGAAAATACAACTTTTTCTGCACTAGATGAGGATGACTTGCAGACTGTGGTAGTTGAAAATAAACTTGGCTGTGATATTTTTGTCAAAAAAGTAGAGCATGATGTAGATACAGTTGACAAGCTACAGAATGGCGATTGTGTTTCTGTCTGGATTCCACCTCCAAGGTTTTCAAATAGGTTAAATGTTGCAAATGAATCTAGGGAAGCACGTTATTATGTTGCTGTGCAGATACTTGAAGCCAAGGTTATAATATGTTGAAATGGCTTATACATAATTCTGATCGACTGATTTTCCTTCCTACCCAAAACATTGAAACAATTCATTTCATATTTTGTAGGGCTTACCAATTATTAATGATGGTAACAGCCATAACTTCTTCTGCGCTTTGCGTCTTGTTGTTGATAGCCAAGCATCAGAACAGCAGAAGCTTTTTCCCCAGAGTGCAAGAACAAAGTGTGTGAAGCCTGTTGTATCAAGAATCAAAGATCAGGTTGAAGGCACAGTAAAGTGGAATGAACTTTTCATATTTGAAGTTCCCCGGAAGGTATTGCATCGTTAATTGATTAGTTTTATACTTTTGCGTAAGTTTGTATTCCTATATGCACATTAAGTGAATTTTTTTTAGGAAGATCTTGAGCTGAAACTTTGGCCTTCCAGAAAATAATGGCATTACTTAAAATGTCATTTTTCTAAGGCATCACTTCATACATGTTCATGGTCATTTTACATCCAGCTGGGGTTTCTCTTTTTTATTTACTCTTGCTTGTAAGATTGTGTGTATATTTAATACTATAATTTAGACCTGCTTTAGTATTAGCACAAGCTCTGGTACAGCCTTCCCTTTTTTATCATGTTTTTGAATTTTTTGTTTAATAAGAATTTCACACCCCAATCAATTTAAAATACTTAGAAGTTCACTTCATTTACTGTTTATAATTTCATTACAGGCCCCTGCTAAGTTGGAAATAGAGGTTACAAATCTCGCTGCAAAAGCAGGAAAAGGTAGTTCTTTGATGACTTGATGTCCTGTTTAGTGAGACTTTGTTTATACAAAATTTTATGCTATTGATTCAGTCCATCAGAGTAATTTAATCAGTTACATCAAACTTTCCAATGTAGTATATTTTCTTCCTACCATTAGTTGTCATTTTGTTGTTCCCATATTGGAGTTATATATTTTCTCTTCCAATGCAGCTGCTTAATAATATTTCTGAAACTTTGGTTTTTAACCATGCTGAATGACATCGTGTGATCTATGTAATCGACCTCACCTAGCAGGATAAGGTTCTGTTGTTGTTGTCAGCTGCTTTTTCCTCAAAACTTATGTATGCATTGTGCAGGGGAAGTCGTGGGTGCACTTTCTTTTTCTGTCGGACATGGTTCAAACATTCTAAAGAAGGTTGCTTCCGTGAGAATGTTTCATCAACCAAATGATGTTCAGAGTATTAGATCATATCCACTTAATAGAATGGTCAGTTGCTATATTATAATCATTTTACAGGAGGGCGAGCCCTGGCATGACAGTAAAGTTGTGCCTTGGTGACTTGTTGGTCATGGGTTCGAATCCGGAAACAGTCTCTTTGTATATGCAAGGATAAGGCTGCATACAATATCCCTCCCCCCTTACCTTCGCATAGCGAGGAGCCTGTGGGTAATGGGGTACGTAGTGTTTTGTCTGTTTAATGAATTTATTAAATTTCTAGAGTTTTTTTTACTTTTTACCTCTTTCACTTTTACAGGTTCAGCAAAATGTTGAAGCCATGCATGATGGATGCCTCTTTGCTTCAACCTCTTATTTTGAAAGAAACAAAATTGCTAACCTTCAGAATGATATGGAAAGTGAGAATGTTGGTGATAGAGACATGGGTTTTTGGGTGGGGCTTGGCCCAGAGAGTGACTGGGAGAGTATTCGATCGTTGCTTCCACTATCAGTGGCTCCAATATCATTACAGAATGAGTATATCGGTATGGAAGTTGTGATGAAAAATGGAAAGAAGCATGTAATTTTCCGGGGTCTTGTTACAGTAGTGAATGATTCAGATGTTATTTTGAATATTTTGACATGTCATGCATCTCATGGTTGTGATTCCTCGCTTGGAGTAAACAGTTCTAACACTGTAACGGTAGAAGTCTTTCAAAATCAGTATTATCAGCCATCATCTGGTTGGGGTACCAATTGGCCAAGTGTGCACAATGATAATCCTGGACATTGGAGCACAAGGGACTTCTCATACTCATCTAAGGTTGGTATATTTATAAATTTTCTGTTTTATTACTTGTTAACTCTCTTAAGATTCCATCATTATGATTGTTTTCCTCATTCACTTGTACCATTTTGAAGGATTTCTTTGAGCCTCCACTTCCTCCTGGGTGCAAATGGGCTTCGGGTTGGTCTATAGATAAGTCTCAATATGTTGACAAGGAAGGTTGGGCATATGGACCTGATATTAAAAGCCTAAGATGGCCTCCTACTTCTTCACATTTTTCAACCAAATCAGCCTCTGATGTTGTGCGTCGAAGGCGATGGATTCGTACAAGACAATCTTTTTCTGAGCAAGGTACAGAATGCTTGCAGGGTGGAGCAAGTACTGTGCAACCTGGAGCTTCTGCTGTTTTATCATGGAGAAGTTCATCAAAGAATTCTGACCAATGTTTGCAAGTTCGACCTAAATTTGATAATTCTCAGCCCTCATACTCATGGGGTTGTGCTATTGCTGTTGGTTCAAGTTATATATATAGCAAGGACCAACTATTAGATCCAGGTTCTACTAGACTGACTTCTGTGACACCCACTTGCTCGTTGAAGCTTAATGAGCTTGAAAAAAAAGATATACTTGTTTGCTGTAATCCTAGTAGTGGAAGTAAAAAGTTGTGGTTTAGTGTGTGTACAGATGCCTCAGTTCTCAATACTGAACTAAATGTACCTGTATATGATTGGAGAATATCTATCAGCTCTCCTTTGAAATTGGAGAACCGACTTCCTTGTCCTGCTGAATTTTCAATCTCAGAGAAAACAAAGGAAGGAAATTGCATTGAGCGGCATCATGGTGTCATATCTTCTCGTCAGAGTGTACATATCTATTCAGCTGATATTCAGAAACCCTTGTATCTTACTTTGTTTGTGCAGGGTGGCTGGGTTATGGAAAAGGTGATAACTAATGTAGCTCTGCACATTTTATTTTATAGTTGAGAAATTGTCTTAAATTGTTTGTGTTTTGCAATCTAGTTGATGCGCAATCATCTTTTTTACTTGATTCATCTGCACAGGACCCAATTATTGTACTGGATCCTTCTTTCTCGAACCATGTCTCATCTTTCTGGATGATTCACCGGCAAAGTAAAAGGTTTGTAATCTCTCTTTTTGAAAAATCTCTCTTTCTTTTAAGTGACTTGTTACATTTGTGATGTATTAAATTCTGTTACAAAATATTTTTCTAATATTGTTCTTGTAGGTGAAGTATTTTGTCTGTTTGAGGATTTTTTGTTTGTCCTTCAGCATGTCAATGTCTGTATTTTTTTATTATTTTTTCTTATGTATTCATATTTTTCTATTAGAACTAGTTTCTGGAGGTTGGTGATCAAAGATCTTGGTTAAGAAGCTTTAAATGTAATGTCTCTATGAAATGAATGTTCTAGTTTATATTATGTACTTGTTTGTTAGGCAGAAAGACGAATGTGGGAAAGGTATATTTGTGCATATGCTAATTTTAAGTCTAATTATCCATTGTTTCTTCGTGCAAATTATTTCCCATTGGGTTATGTAATGGTGCATCTCATAAATATAGTTATTTTTTACGGCCGGTTTGCAACATCTAACGCCAATCCTCCTCCTTTTTTTTTTTTCAACCTCCCCGTATCTATCATTGGATTCATCTACCATCAACCCCAATTAGCTTTGGTTAAAAGTGTTGTTGATGTTGATGTTGATGTTGTTGGGTTATGTAATGGTGCAGAACTATAGCTATTCTTTTTAACATAATCTTCCTTTCATTTAATTAGCATAATTTTTATTGTAGCATTGATAATCTTCATGATCATCTTGCAGGAAATTACGTGTGAGCATTGAACATGATATGGGCGGGACAAGTGCTGCCCCAAAAACATTAAGACTTTTTGTCCCTTATTGGATTGTCAACGATTCTTCTTTATCTTTGGCATACCGTGTGGTGGAAGTGGAACCTTTGGAAAATGTAGAGATGGATTCTGTCCTACTCTCTAGGGCAGTTAAGTCTGCCAAGACTGCCTTGAAAAAACCCCATAAGCTCATTGGATAGAAGGCATTCTAATTCAAGGAGAAGCCTGCAAGTACTTGAAGTAATTGAAGACAACAGTCCATTTCCTAGCATGCTTTCTCCACAAGATTATGCTGGTCGTAGTGGAGTTTCAATGTTTCAATCTCCTAAAGATACATATTTATCACCTAGGCTGGGCATTTCTGTTTCTATGCAGTCTTCTGAAGTTTACAGCTCTGGGATTTCTCTGCTTGAACTGGAAAAAAAAGGTGCTTTTTGATAAAATGACAAACCCTGCTCTATCTTTGTGGCAATGCATAAGCATTTCCCTAGTTTTGTTCCACCATGGTATATAATGTTCATTGAAATTCTTGCAGGAACGTATTGATGTCAAGGCTTTCAATTCTGATGGATCTTACTACAAGCTCTCGGCATTGTTGAACATGACTTCAGACAGAACAAAGGTTGTCTATAGTCTATAGTGTTACTTGCCTTCAGTAAATTATAAACCAAATAATTCACTTATCTTCTTTTGTTCTTCTGGTGATACCTATTATTAATGGCAATTGTCTATCATGTGGTTCAAGACCCACTCCATATCATATCCCAATATAATTAACTATTAAGCTATTTAATGTCCAGGTGGTTCATTTCCAGCCACACACATTGTTCATTAATAGATTTGGATGTAGTCTCTGCCTGCGGCAATGTGATACTCAGTCAGCTGTATGGATTCATCCCACGGATTCTCCAAAGCCTTTTGCTTGGCAGTTATCAGCCAAAGTTGAACTTCTGAAGGTGTGTTTTATTAATTTTCTTGTCCAACTTACAGTGTTTGGATTGTTTTCTGTAACTCATAAAGGATCTATATTCATTCAGTTGTGTATTGATGGCTACAATTGGAGTACACCATTTAGTGTAAGCTATGAAGGTGTAATGCGAATTAGCTTGAAAAAAGATGTTGGAGATGAACCAATGCAAATAAGGGTAGCAGTAAGAAGTGGTGCCAAGAAATCACGCTTTGAAGTTGTTTTCCGTCCAGATTCACTGTCAAGTCCTTACAGGTTTTGTTCTCTTAGTTTCTCCCCTATGAGCCATTTGTTTTTCAACATTGAGGAAGGGAATATAGGAATTCACCTGAATCCCTCTATGTTATATCAAATATTATAGCAATTATTTTCCTTGGCTTGAGTCAATTTATGCAAGAGTGTAATGTATTATGTTGGAAAGTCCCATATTATTGCAAGTGCTTTAATTACATTTATGTTTACAGGATTGAAAATCGCTCCATGTTCTTGCCCATTCACTTTCGTCAAGTTGATGGTCTCCGTGATTCCTGGCAGCTACTTGTTCCAAATTCTGCTGCTTCATTTCTGTGGGAAGATCTTGGTAAAAGACGCTTATTGGAACTCTTGGTAGATGGAACTGACCCAATGAAATCACTCAAGTTTGATATTGATGAATTTTTTGATCACCAACCCGTCCATGTAAATGATGGACCAACCAGAGCCTTGCGTGTCATTATTGTAAAGGAAGAAAAAACCAATGTTGTTAAGATCAGTGATTGGATGCCTGAAAATGAACCTACTGGAGTTCCAAGAAGACATTTATCATCAACGAATGATTCTCAAAAGCAACAACTGACGTCAATTACAGATTGTGAATTCCACATCAATTTTGATCTTGCTGAGCTTGGGATATCTATTATTGATCATACACCTGAGGAAATTTTGTATCTCTCTGTTCAGAATCTTGTTTTGGCATATTCAACTGGTTTGGGCTCTGGAATTAGTCGGTAAGATTTGCAAGAGATCTATCTTTGAATGTGGCTAGAACTTGTTTTGGCATATTCAACTGATGATTATCTATCTTCCATAAGTTATTTCTCAAGTTTCTTGGTAAAAATACAGTTCAGATCTCAGTATCTAGTCAACCAATACAACTTGATCACTTGCCTTAAAGATTTAAAGTAACTGTACAAGATTTATTTCTGTTTAGTCATCCGGTTATGTACCATCATTTGATTTTGAAACTAAAATTTCAATCTTATTCCAGATTCAAAATCAGAATGTGTGGGCTACAAGTGGACAACCAACTGCCACTAACTCCAATGCCAGTTCTCTTTAGGCCACAGAGAGCTGTATCAGAAACTGACTATATCCTGAAATGCTCCGTTACAATGCAATCAAATGGATCATTGGATCTTTGTGTCTATCCATATATTGGTCTACATGTGAGCATCACCATGTTATAATTACTATTCATGAAAAAAAATTGTCGATATTTAACTTGTTTTATAAATTATGAGAGACTGATTTATTTTATGATTGGTTTCTGGCAAGCAGGGGCCAGAAAGTTCTTCTGCCTTTCTGATAAACATTCATGAACCTATTATTTGGCGCCTTCATGAAATGATCCAGCAGGTGAAGCTCAGTAGGCTGTATGATTCTAAAACAACTGCTGCATCAGTTGATCCAATAATTCAAATTGGGTATGTAAGACTCTTCGAAATTTGTGATTATCTTTGTAGGGTTTGCTTGAAACTGCATATGACATTACATTGAATTACAGTGTCCTTAATATTTCGGAAGTTCGATTCAGAGTGTCTATGGCTATGTCACCAAGTCAAAGACCCAGGGGTGTGCTTGGGTTCTGGGCATCCTTAATGACTGCATTGGGTAACACAGAAAATATGCCTGTAAGTATTTTAATTTCTTTCTGTAAGTTACCTTACCTGATGAACCACTTTTAAAATCCCTTGTAGTTTCTTGCTGAATGCAAGTAATCTACCTTGTATCTCATTTGTTTCAAACTAGGAGAACATTGTGTAGGTTTTACAACGTGATTAAATTTCGCCAAGAGAATAATGTTACTCATCTGTAGGATTTGGGGAATATGGTGAAATAATGTTAACAATGAACGTGTACTCATTGACCAGGTCAGGATAAACCAGAGGTTTAATGAGAATGTATGCATGAGGAAGAGTTCTATGATTACCATGGCTATCTCAAATGTCCGAAAGGATCTTCTAGGCCAACCACTTCAGCTTCTCTCAGGAGTCGATATATTGGGGAATGCAAGTAGCGCACTTGGACACATGAGTAAAGGTGTAGCTGCATTGTCTATGGATAAAAAATTTATTCAAAGTCGACAGAGACAGGTTTGTATTGGATGTTCTTCTGTGCAATATTTTCCTTGATTCTCATGCTTTAAATTTGATAGGCATGTCCCTAGAATATTAATCTTTAAATATAAGCATGTTAACTGCTATCTGGCTAGTATTTTAACATGTATTAAAGTAACATAAGGAGCTGCAGTTATTCAACTGCAGACTCCTCTAGCTTCTAGTAGAAGCTAGTTAGTTGTTAGTAGTTAGAAGTTAGTTAGACATTTTCTGTTAGGCTAACATAATTGTCTATATATACTCTTTGTAAATCTGAATTACTTGGGTTAATGAATAATATTCTACTTCATTTCTCCTTTCTCTCTCTCTTTCTCTATTTTCCTAGACTAGAAACTCTATGAACATGCACTTTACATAGATGCTGCTATCACATGATTGTTTACCTGATTCTAAAATAAACTCAATTATCCATGCATAACATTTATGCTTTAATTACTATGATCCAATATCATGAAACCCCTTGAAAAACAGAATAACTGACTGCAAGAGTTTTATGAATGTTTAGAATTCATTGATACCTTGAGATGTGAAACACTTGCAACATCCAATAGCTTCTTGTAGAAAATAACAGTTAACAGTAATGGATGCTCATTGAATCTGTTCAAAATTTATATAAAAAAATCATAAAAGCTAAATTCATCTACCATGGTCACCACCGCTATCACTCATTCAATTTAACGTATGATTTGACTCATACGATGTGGATAATGGGATGGGTGGACTGAGAAATTTAACACTTCTATTCCACCCATAGACGACCCCTAATGATAAGTGATTATCATGTTGATCTTGCATCCCAAATTTTAGAAATGCACACACACACACAGCCAGAGAGTAACCATTAAATTATTGTTATGTTGGAAATAAGAACAATAAGTATAAACCATTAGATTATATTTGAATGCTTAAGATTGAAAGATGAGTGCACAAGTTATGATTGCATGACCCACATTTATCTTAAAATGAGATTTGCTCTCACTAGATAAGTCCCAAATATATATTAAGAATGAGCTCCAACCACTGAACCTAAAAGTTTATGCTATTAAGCAATTGCCCAGGAATATGGTGTTGCTTCTCTTAACTGCACTTTCTCTCTTTGTTTTTTGTCATTCTTAGTTTTTTAGTTTTATAAAACTCAGATAATGTGCAGTGGTTTGATAGGATGCTAATAAACCTGTATTTATTGTAACTTTGTGTGACAGGAAAACAAAGGTGTGGAGGATTTGGGTGATGTTATAAGAGAGGGAGGTGGAGCATTAGCTAAAGGTTTATTCAGAGGGGTGACTGGCATTTTAACAAAGCCTCTTGAAGGAGCAAAATCTTCTGGTGTTGAGGGTTTTGTTCAGGGTGTTGGGAAGGGAATTATTGGTGCCGCTGCACAACCAGTGAGTGGAGTTTTGGATCTTCTGTCAAAAACAACCGAAGGTGCTAATGCTATGAGAATGAAAATTGCATCTGCTATAACATCTGATGAACAACTTCTCAGGAGGAGACTGCCTCGTGTTATAGGTGGTGATAATTTGCTAAAACTATACGATGAGTACAAAGCTCAAGGACAGGTACCATGGGTTCAACTTGCTATTGCAGATCTAAAGTTCATTTGTTATTTTCACATTTAAGCTTTAAATTATAAAATATCGCAAATGATATGTTGGAAACAAAGAAAGCTAATTGTTATTGAAATTCTAGGGATAGTTGTTAATTTAGACCCATGTTTGGGAAGATTAAAGAAGATATATTGCCTTCTGTTCACTTTGGAGAAACAAATGTTTGAACTGTAAACAATTTAATTTTAAAATGCACAACTTTTTGACAGATATTGTGTTTATAGATTTAGGATACTGCTTTGGAGTAGTACTTTTGTTTATTAAATAGTTTTAGGGTTCAATTCGTCTTTAATTTATTTACTGATCATTGCTGACATTAGAGAATAACTATAATGTCATACTTATGTGCTCTATACCCTTGTATTTCTTGTTTAACTATCACCTTCAGTTAACTAACATAACGTTCACTCCTCATTCAACTAAATTTTATTTATTCACTATAAACTTAGTAACAACACAGTTGTTAATATTACCAATTTTGAGCTTCATTAACTGTTATCCTTGAATTGTTAGTATTTCCTGAAGATATCCAGCAATCAGTAAGCGAGAGTGAACTTCAATTATGTGGATGGCCATTGTTATGAAAATATTTTGCTTTGTAATTTACTGGTCATATTGCATTACCAAAATGTCCAATCAACGAAACTTTCCTAATTTCTTTTTCTTACTCTTGGTTATTGTATGTGTTGTGACATACTTTCTTTTGGGTGCTCAATTACTAAACAATTGCCGTACTTCTGTCATGAAGGTCATACTGCAGTTGGCAGAATCAGGTTCATTTTTTGGTCAGGTTGATCTGTTCAAAGTTCGCGGAAAGTTTGCCTTATCAGATGCTTATGAAAATCACTTCATGCTTCCAAAAGGGAAAATCCTCGTGGTCACACATACAAGAGTCATACTATTGCAAGTATGTATTCATGATTGTAAACAATGAATAAAACCCATTTTATTGAGTCAACTTACTTATCAATCTTTGTCATTGTCAGCAACCATCCAACATTATTGCTCAGAGAAAGTTCAGCCCTGCAAGGGATCCATGTTCAGTAATGTGGGATATTCTGTGGGAGGATCTTGGTACAATGGAACTGACTCATGGCAAAAAAGATAAGCCAAAAGCTCCCCCATCACAGCTCATTTTATATTTGCAATCTAGGTCAATGGATATGAAAGAAAATCATCGCATTATAAAATGCATCCCTGACACCCATCAAGCTCTTCAAATTTACTCTTCTATTGAGCATGCATTGAACACTTATGGTCCAGGAGTATCAAAGGTATGTTTTTATTTCATGCATTTCCTTAAACACTCATTTGTATATTTTTAGTTCCTCACGCAACTAAAAGGTACCTAGGGGGTTTCATTCATTTGGTTGAATAGGGTGTGTGAATTGTTGTAAACCCCCTGACACTGGAAAACTTTCGCGACTCCAAACAAAACATGCTTATGCATCAAATATTTGTTCCCAATGTTTACAGAGTCCTTACTTCTGAGTGAAACTATTTTGCATTGCTATTTCAGGGAGGTCTGAAAAATAAAGTGGCAAAGCCATATTCACCCCATGTTGATGCCCGTAGTGTTGACCTATCCCCCCAACAGATGCCTGGATCAGTCCCTCTCTCCTCAACTTTTGGAAGCAGTGCCAATTACTAGGACTATACACTGTTCATCACATTCAACATAGTCAAGTCCCTATCTAAACAGCCCTGTGCTCTATTGAAATTCTACCGATTAGTCCACCTGATGACTTCCGTTCAACCCATACAGACAGTGGCATGAGTCCACTTGCCCGTCAGTTTGAAACGTATCACTGTTTGCTTTTTCCTCACCACCATATCAGGACTGAGATTGTAATGCTGGTTTCGGGAGTGAAACCATATAACTACCTGAAGATAACGCTTACAGTTAGTTGGAGGGAATTGGTTCGAAATCTATCTAGTGCTATGAATCTCGGAGAAGGCTCATATCTCCAATTTTTTCTTAGAATATCATATAAATCCAATACTTCTTGTATAATATTGAGTGAAATAGTTTTCGTTGTACATATACAGAATGACAGCTCATATAGGATCCTACTCTCATCTTGCCCCTTTCACATTTACAGACTATTTTATTTTTAAACTTTTTAACAAATATTCGTGTAACACCTATATCAAGACCCAATATAATTTCAAAACTTCCTTTACAAAAAATAATTCTTATTTTCATACAAAATTTTTAAAGAGTTGATATAAAGCATATAAATATTCGATGGTACAAAGCTAAACGACTAAATAAAAATAAAAAATAAAGGGAAAAAGTGAAAAAATAAATAAATAAACGTAATTGTAGGACCAAAGTATTAATTTTTCATTAAAAAAAAAAGAGCTCGTGACAATTTAATGTAAAAGATGAACATACAAAGTAGATAAATAAGTTATGTGCAAAAAAAAGATAGTTTATAAGAAAAAAAAAGTTATAAATACAATCATCAACTTTAATTTAAGATCATGGTTTAAATATTATAAGAGGAATAGAGTGTTTCATGATTTATTTTATGTAACTATGTCATGCAATCACTTTAGAAATGATTAAAGATGCTTTGTATTGTGACTGAAAAACAAATTCAAGTTCAAGTTCAAGGCTTAATTGAAAAAAAAAAGATACTATTCAAAAAAAGATAAATAATTCATGAATTTAATTAAATTAATTCAAGTATATGTAGGTAGTGTTCTCATTTTACAGGTTAGTATTACATTAACAAGGTGATAATACTCTGTTTAGAACCTACATGGATGCAAAGGTGAGAACGTTAGTATGTAAAGATAAAAATACTCATGTGGTTATTTCAACTTAACTAATAATTTTGAGTATAATTTTAGGTATGCTGTTGTATTAAATTGTTGATCAAAATTATCTCTAATAAAATAATTACATGAAATATTGATTAATATACGGTAAGAACTAATTTCATAGTTACAATTTAAGTAAGAGACATTGTCATGAAATTAATAATTCTAATTTTGGTGTAATAATTATCATTATATATATATATATATATATATGAAAGTGATTTGACCATGGGAGAAAGTTATAATAATCTAAATGAAACTCAAAGATATAAGCCGTCGTACATTGAATGCAAAAAAATTTATGAATTTTAAATGAACTGTATATTTGTCAAGTGAATGTCATTTTTTATAATAAGAAAAAATACACTCACATTCTAAAGTTTTTTAAAGAAAAAATTACACACGATATTACTATTTTTTTATTCCTACACAAATTCTTTTTTATATTTAAAGCATTACATTGACATCCTCCTTATTTGTTACACTAACATCCCCTTAATGTTTGAAAATATTATAACGACACTCCTTTATATATCACAATTATACTTCCTATAAGAGAGGTTGCCGTAATTTCACAAAATATGTAGAGTGATTATGTAATATTCGTGTAATTCACTCTTAAAATATGACTAGTTTAGACAAAATCAAACTTTTGATTGTTGGGTACTTAAAATCTTATGATTGAAGACATGGTTTTTTTAGGATTCCATTGAATTTCGTTTAGAAGAGAAACCTTGTAGAGGTTGTGTTGTTTGTTATTGAAGAAAAACATGAACTATTGAGACCTCTTAAACAAGTATAGGTCAACCAAATGATATTGTTATAGCAATTGGAACTATGCTTACCTCTTTTGAGAACAAGGTGACCATTGAATGGAATATGAAGGTTGTTCTTCATACTATAACGGGTTCTTGGACGATATGCTAACATCCTCCCTTAAAGTTCAAAAGTTTAAAGATAAATAGTAATTTTTCATCTCAGAATCTATATATATATAGTGCTGACAAATTTATCTCCAAAAGATGAAAATTTAAATTTTAGTTTCCGAAAGTGAAAAAAGTGTAACAATTTCATTTATTTGTTAACTTCGGTCTATTATCATTAATGAAAGAGTTTACGTGATATACAGAAACTAATTTGTCAGTGTTCTATACATTCAAAGACGAAAATAGCCAATTTACCCAAAATATGATTTAATCTTCATCTTTTTTTTCTTTTTTTAATCTTTACAAGCATAACATTACAATAAGTATTTAAAAAAAGAAAAACAAACATAATAATAATCATAATATTAATTAATAAACATAATTTGTTTGTTGCTCTAAAATTTCTATTGTGACAACATTAAGTAGTGACAAAATCAAGTTGGATTTCATTTTTTTTTGTAAGGATTAACTTAATGACTATGCATTTTTGTTTGAATCTCATATTTTGGGTAGAGTACTGTCACATTAGAAATTGCAGAGAGCAATAAATAGATTATGTTTATTAATCAATATTATGTTTATTATTATGTTTGTTATAACTTATGTTTGATTTTCTATTTTTTAAGTGCTTATTGTAATATTATGTTTTCAACTATTAAAAAAAAGGAGAAAGATGAATATTAAATTATATTATGGATAAATAGTTATTTTTGTCCCTAAATATAGAGTACTGATAAATTTGTCCCTAAACATATCACATAAACTCTTTCGTTAATGATAATGGACGAAAGTTAACGAATGAATGAATTTATCACACTTTTTTCACTTTTAGGGACTAAAATTTGAATTTTCATATTTCGAAAACGAGATTATCAATGTTCTACACATTCAATGACAAAAATTACTATTTATCCAAAGTTTAAATAAAACATTTAATATATGAAAATAAACTCCAATCATATTACCTCACATGTGCCTTTTTTTGTCCATTGTATGCTCAAGTTGATAATTAGTGGCAAATTCCTGGAACTGCAAATTTATTTAAGAAATTAACATTTTTCAATAAATATTTTTCATATACCACATCATGTTTGTATATTATTTATGTTATTTACCATATGTGTAGATGAGGTGTAAAATAAAAAGGACATATGTAACAGTAAAAAAAAGGACAGATATAAATTGAATACAGATAAAATAAAATAATAAGTTGTTCAGATGAATAAAAATAAGAAAACACGGATATTTTATCTATTTTGTTGGATGAATGAAAACGGCAGTAAAATAAATAAGTCTTATAAATTTTTATACTTATGGAAAAATTAAATCTAGGTTAAAAATGTAAAATATTTTATTGTATTATTTTTTCTTAATCTAAATTATTTTTCTAAAAAAGATATTAATTTATTTAAACATTTAAAAAGAAATAAATAGAGAACTCCCTTATTTCATCCTTTTGGAGGAAAATGCTGCTTCTAGTACTGTGTATCTTTACCTCAAACTATTTTCGCACCGCAATAGCAATTAGCAATAATAAATAAATAAATAACTCCGGCATCTCTCTCGTTAAAAATATTTTCATTTTATTTTGACTCTTTGAACAGAAGAAGCTTAGGAGGGAAAGCAGGTTGGTATGGTTGACATAACAAAAGTTGGACGCGACAGACACAGAAACAGCGCTGCACGGCGTCGTCTGTAGTTACGATGTTGCTGTTAGGTTCCGAAATCTCAACTCAACCAACGAAAGCTACTTTTTCTTTATTAAATAACTAAACAATATACTATTAGATAAGTGTGACATACTCGTCCCAGAATGAGAATCTAGCTCTGTAACTTTGAAGCATGTCTCAGCCTTCAATGGTCAGTGACTCTTAGCTCTTTCCGCCACTTCATATCTCTTTCTCTTCCATTTTGTCGTGCGTGTGGCTTAAGTAGAAAATTAAGTTCTTCTCAAGTGTTGTTTCATTTTTGCGTAGGAAGTAGGAACTCAGATACTGATAGCCTTTACTTACATTTAACTATTTTTGCAACAAGTAGTAAGTAGCACTATATCAAGGACTAATACTCATTAAAGATTATTTTTTGACAAAAATAATGGAAGTTGGTTGTCAAAGCATGTCAGTCAAAATTCAACAATATGAACTCTATTCACTTCTTGCGTTTTCTCTTTATTCTGTAAAGTGAACACCATATTGCAAATCAAGTACAAGTACCTGTGCTCGTCATTCATTTTCAGTGTTTCAATAGGTTACTCTAGATGTGTGGTGTGAAAAACCTGGATGTGCTCCTTCCCCCATTATCTATTGCACAAAAGGCATAAAATGATAGTTCGGCACAATGTTAGATCTTCTCCACAGACTAGATCATGACAATTGTACACTATCAGTTTGCTTTCATTCTTTGTTTATCCAATAGGTGGTGTGACTCTTGTTATACATTTTGTAGTGAAAGTTATATGATTTATGTGCATGCAGAAACGACTACATTTAGTTCAAGGTTTACTGAAAATGAAGAAATGGTATGGGGGCCTGTTGATAATGGCTTTGGGTATGATGTTGTTTTTCCTCTACATTGTCAAAGGAATTCAGCCACAGAAGCAATCAGCAAAACAGTCGGCATACAATTTCTTCTATAACCATACACCTGGTGATTCAATTAATGGAAGCAGCAATCTTCCGGTAAACTCTTCCGGGGTGGAACTAAAAAGGGTACCAAGACCAACAAAAGGGCCACATTTGGTACATGTTGCAGGGCTGGACGATCTGTATGACAAGAAAAATTTA
This sequence comes from Glycine latifolia, assembly GCA_013407115.1. Classification (NCBI taxonomy): domain Eukaryota; kingdom Viridiplantae; phylum Streptophyta; class Magnoliopsida; order Fabales; family Fabaceae; genus Glycine; species Glycine latifolia. Next base: position 3,513,127 of record CM023947.1, read on the forward strand.
TCGAAAGGAGAGATGAATTCTGTGCCTATTTGGGACTCCTTACGTTCCTTGCTGTCAAGGTCAGATGCTTTGGCTGAAACAGCTCAAGGAGTTAAAGAGGCTTATGTAGCATGGAAAGAGTTGCTGTCCATTGTTGAAAAGGACAAAACTTCTAAGTTTAATAAGATGGATGGCCCAAAAAATCAAAAATGCCCTTTCTCTGTGACTTCACCTGGTAAGGCTGTACCAGATAGTGGAATCACTCTTGATCTCCCTTGTGATCTAGTTGTAGATTCTTCAATTACACTGATTGGAATCCCTAAAAACAGAAGCTTCCTGATTGACCTTGCTGGGCAAGAGCTAGAAGGGGAGCCAAATCCTCCAATTATCTTGCATTATAATGTGAGTCTTCCTGGAGAAAACATGACAGCGGAACCATATATTGTTCAAAATACATGGAATGGTGATTTAGGGTGGGGAAAAGAGGAAAGGTGTCCTGCTCGTGGTTCTGCCAACATTCAGAAAGGTATATTTAGTAAATTTCCATTTATAATCATGAGTTTTTCATTATTAAAAGTGATGATCAGTTATAGACCTTTAATTGTAAAATTAGTCTATTCTGCACGCTGTAATGGGTAAAAAGCATTTTTTTTAACTAGTATATTCTCTTTCACGTATTAGGCTGCCATAGGTCTGCAATTTTGTTGCTAGGTTTGTTTATGTATCAGTACTACTTGTACTCTGCTTTCTTATATATATATTTACTATTTTTGCTGATAAAAAAAATATTCTTTTTCATGTAGAGGATGTAAAATTATAAATTTATAACTTAACAAGGACAATGTCTTGTTTAAACACCATTTTCCCTATGCAATAGGCTATAGCTGCAGTGGCAACACCTCACCTCATGCTTAAGCAGCTAAGTTTGTAAGACTGTAATCATATAACAAAAAACTCTTTTATATTGTGTTACACTGCTCCCTTTATTATTCTTGAGTTAGGTTGTTTAAGGGGGGGAGCTTGCTGTAACTTCTATTTTATCTAACTGAATGTTGTAGTTGATGGACTTGTTCTCTGCAATGTACAAGCTGTCAGAAGTAACAACAAAGGGAATGTAAATGTCGATCAACCTGCTAGGGATATACCTTATAATATTTCCTCAGAAAGTGTACATACGACTGCTAATTTTCCCTTTGCCGAGGGTAATCCTTTCACTTCCACATTGTGGGTTGGTTCAGAGGGATTTCACATAACTGTGAATGGAAGGCATGAAACATCTTTTGCATATAGGGAGGTATGGTATGGGAAGAGCAATACTGCTAAAAACAAAAGCTTTTAACAGGAATAATCATTTTCACCTTGTACAGGTTTTGTGGATGCAGAAACTTGAACCATGGTTAGTCAGCAGTATTAAAGTAGTAGCCAAGTCTCTTGTCAATCCTGGCAAAGGGTTTGCCTGTTACTGAAGATAATGATATAGTTGTTGATATTGAGAATCTGAAGGCTCCTTCTATCTCCAGAAGAAGGCTTGTTTTGTTGATTGGAGTATTTTCTACCGGAAACAACTTTGAGCGTCGCATGGCCCTGAGGAGGTCTTGGATGCAATACGAGGCTGTACGTTCTGGAGAAGTTGCTGTCCGACTTTTCATTGGGCTTGTAAGTGATGCATTTCAGACTTGTTTAAGTGAAACTATACATTAGTATAATTCTTGTTCTAGTTTATGCACAAGATTAGTACAATCACATGTTCAAGTCAATAGACTTCAGAGTTGGTCTATGAATGATTCAGAACAATGCAACGAGCTTCACATCAATGACCTTCAAATGGAATACGTGCATGGAGAATTGAGATACCGAAAGGGATTCAAGTTGGGACCGAAGATGCGAAGGTTATGCGAGGCAAAGATGAAGTTCATGATAATAATAATCATAATTTGTAGAGGAATCAGAGAAGGTGAAAAACCATGATTATGGTTTGGGTTTGGAGGAGGTAGATGGTTGGGTATTTCAAAATCAGAATCGGTCATCAAAGAATGGAGTTACGAATTTGAGAGAAATAGAAGTGGAATATAGGTACTAATACGGGAAGAAAAAATGAAATGTACGATTGGGAATGTGAAGAAGTAAAAGACTTTTGTGGCAGCGGATCTAATATCATGTTAAAAATCATATACAAATAAATTAGAATAATAATTTCTTATTCATTCATTCACTCATTTATCTCATTCACTTATTCATCATCTCTTAAATAAGGTATATTTATACAAGTAATGTTAACAACCTAAGCACAATATTAGGAAACAATAATTCAAACTTATTTTTATCTAGACTATTTTAACATGTTACTATCTAAAAGAAACAATAATTCAAATTCAAATTCTCTCTTCAATAATATTCATACCTATATAATGCTATTAATAAACTATTTTGGCATTTCACCCTCTCAAATTTTATTTTATTTTATCTTATTTTGTTATTAATTAATATAATTTTAGGAATGGCCCCATGATACATACCCACCATGGGCACATGGTCCTGGCTATGTTATCTCACGAGACATAGCAAAATTCATTGTCCTTGCCCACCAAGAAAGAAAACTCAAGGTAAGAATTTCTTCTTTCCCATCATGGGATGGGGGAAAAAATTATGTGCTTATTTAGAATCTTTTGGATAATTGAAGGATATGCTTCTTAAGTTTTTTTTTTTTTTTTTTTACTAGAGGTTGTTAAGTGGTTGCACATCCTATACTTGATTATTGAGATCTGGAATAAAACCCCACACTTGTGTCAAGTGGAACTTAAATAGGCATAATAAAAAAGTATTATCTTAAACTAGATTCAGGTGTATTTGTAAAAGAACTTAATTGCTATCATTGCATTATTTCTATCATATGTTTAGCCTGTTACATATGTCCTTATTGAATACAAAAAAAAGAAATGTTTTATTATTTTTTTCGATCTCTTTTAATGTAAGATCACCTTTATTTGATTTTTTTTTTAATATTATTCTTAGCTCTTTAAATTAGAAGATGTTGCCATGGGCATATGGATTGAACAGTTCGAGAATGGTGGTAAAGATGTGCATTATGAAAATGATGAGAGGTTTTACAATGCTGGATGTGAATCAAATTATGTACTTGCCCATTATCAAAGTCCGAGGATGGTGCTATGCCTTTGGGAGAAATTGCAGAAAGAACACCGGCCAGTATGCTGTGAGTAAGACATTTATGTTTTTGAGTTGTAACTGTTGATTCTGAGGTTTGAGCTTTTTTAAATGTTTAGGTTATATGTTAGTTACCACTAATCATCTTACACGTATTTTGTATCCTATTGTTCATTGATTTATTCATTCATTATAATCATTTCAGTAGAAAGAATTAGCTAAACGCTTGAAATTTTGTTGCATGAAAATACCTGAAATATATTTTATACTAACTAGTAGGCTAATTGATGCTTTTAGTCCCTCAAATTATTACGAATGTTTCATTTAGTCTCCCATTTTTAAAAAGCTGTAATTTAGTTTTTGTATTTTATTTTTCATTTGCCATGCAGTCCCTTTGCCTATTAGTTTTGTCCCACAAGTGTTGTTTTTGTTTACTTTATGGTCCCTCTACCACTACTTTTCCATTTGCCATTTGGTCCTTCTAAATGACACAAGTTTGTCATTTGGTACCTTATATTTTTTAGAGCTGCATAAGTACTTAACGTACAAAACAAATGGAAGCCTAACACTATAGGGACAACTTTGGAAACAAAAAAAAAAAAAAAAGATGAAATAAAAATTTTAAAAATGGAGGACCAAATAAGAAAATCCTAATATTTTAAGGAACCAAAAAAACCGAAAGTACCAATCTATCCTAGTCAGAATACCAGCAGCAACAAACTGTTCATTTGTATACTTAAACAATAGCCAAATGCTGAGCTGGAGTTTCTGAATTCCTATGAGACAATCTATTAGTATTTGATGTGCCATCCCAGTTATTCACAACTAAACATATATTTATGCTTCTGCCATCTATGAGGATTTTTTTTCGGTTAGTTATTTGGTTAGGATACACAATTGTACTTTAAGTTATAATACTACTGTGGCATGTATAAATACTAGTATATTATGCACCAAAACCTTAAAGCTGTAATATTTAGTGTAAGTATACTAGAATACGCCACCCTTTACATTGTATCAGATTGAATTTTACAAAGTGAGACTTAGTTGGCAAGTTGAGCTGTGCAAGCAGACTAGACTTTATATGCAAGGTGGAAGTTCAAAACAACTCATTATTGTTGTTTTACATGTATCAAGCATTTAAAAAGTATAGGTATTCAGTATTCACTGAGGTTCTTGTTTTCACTCTGGACCTGATTATCTTTTCCTTCACCTTAAATTTGTATTTTTTTTATATAAAAGAAAATAGGGATCTCAAAAGAACACAAGAGGATGCTTAGAAAGTAACTCCACATTACCTGTTGCCTCTTATTAAAGAAAGTGTAAATGATTATAAAAATGAAAAGTTGGGACAGGTTTTGGCTTTTAACAGTTGATAATTAATGGGTCCAGTCAGTAGCCAAATGGAACTTGTCGTACGCAACCAGATTATGACTAAGCGTACCACCAACGGAAAGATATTTTATTAATAATATTAGAGTAGGATTTTGAAATTGAAGCTATACATAGATAATAGTAATAAAAGTCAAAAGAAGACTTAATTTTTGAGCAACTGCATTGAATTTGAACATAGTGTGGGAAAACGGGGAGCAATTCCTTGCTCTTGGTAGTCAATCCGTTAATACCTTATTTCGTATATTTGGAAGACAAGCTATGATTGATAAGTCCAACATGTTTGGCCCTTCCCCTCCCCCCCCACACCCCACCCCACCCCACACCATTAATTTGTGGTATTACTCAATAAGTACTCATGGCTAATAATTGAATTTACCTTCACAAATGAGAAAACTATACTGGTTATTAAAAGTTTTACATTCTCAATTAATTAAAAATTATTTTTAATATGACTTTGACAATAATTATTATAAAAATTAATAAATTTATTAAACATGTTGGTTTATAATTGAATATCTGTATAAAGTGTATGTATTCTTATTTATTCAAATTATAAAACTTGAATTTACTATTGAAAGGTTTGACAAGATCCAGCAACTCAATGATAAGCTATAAATATTTGTGTGTACATGTGATGAGCCTTTCTTTGCGTTAATTGCACAAAACTGTCAAAATTGACGTATCTACTTCAGCTTTAAATTTTAAGGATCATAAATAGAATTGACATTTGGATAGGGGATACGATGATAAAGATATGATGAAAGATGTGTCGAAGATCTAACACCAGCTGCGATGCAAGTTTGATTGAATAAACTTTTATCAAGAAATGTTTTTAACCCCTTTAACACCTCTAAAAATTAAAGTGTCTTTTGCTCCAAAGATTATTAAAGCATGAAACTTGGTTCCTTCTTTTATTTCGAATGCATCTATACAAGTCACTCATCACTATTTTTATATTACTTTAGTCTTCACTAAATGATAAAATTATGGTATCAAACATTAGTACACATGCAAGGTGGAATTCCAACAATGCTCAACCATTATTACGTCACTCAGAATTCTATAGTTAGTTTATTTAGGCATGTGTTGTTAATATAAAAGTTTTTACATTAGTAATTAATTAAAAATTATTATGATATAATTTTTAAGATATTTATTATAAAAATTAATTAATTAATTATGTATGATAATTTGTGACTGAATATTTTATTATATCAGTACATATATATTATTAATTCTTCTAAGAAATCATAAGAACCATTCAAGTATAATGTACAAGAGATTGCTTTATTAAGTGATGATGGATTAATAATTTCTCTTTCACTTGTTCTTGAATGAACCTTAATTTAATTAATAAGTAATCAGGAAATAAGTAATAATGGCGTAAAAATTGAATGAATTTGACAAAGAAAAACATTATAAATATAATAAGTGTTAGTATTTTTAATACTTAATAGATGTGTTATTATTAGATGTAAATCATATATCCATACATCTTATTCAATGGCTCTTATGTTCTATTTAAAGCGCATCACATAAATTTTAGTATCATACAATATTAAGAACACGTTACGAAGATTATAATCACAACTTCTTTCGTGTTAATAATCATTGGAATATTTTACAATTTGCATCCATAATAGCCACTATTTTTGGTTTTTATTCTCTTGACGTGGTTGTTAGTTATTCACTACTCATTTATTAGTCAACGCAAAGAAACAATTACTTATACGCAACCTCAACCTTACATGGATTGGCCCGAGCTTAGCCGCAAAGTTAAAACTTAACAAATTGCATCAATTAATCAAAAATCTGTGGGTTACTAAACTTAACGTTAATCGTAAGCAAAAGCAGGGGTAATTCTGTAATTTCGAACATTCACGAACCGGAACTACGTGAGAAGAGGCGTGACGCTCTTTTTCTCGCGTTACAAATATACCCTTTCCTTCGAAGTGTCTCGAAAGAGAGAAAATAAACACGATACGACACCGTGTTTAAGGGGCATTCTTGGGTTTTCAATCCACGCGCACCGACGTGCTTATAAGAGCCTCGGATTAAGCACCCTTTAAGTATGTGGCATTAACAGCAGATACATATAGAGAGAAATAAAAGAAAAACCCTAATTTTGTTACTGTTATTCTTCTTCTTCTTCTTCTTCAAAGAAAAACCCAATTTCAACGCTTCAAATTCAATTCAGGAAACCCTAGTGATTAATCTCGTTGCGAAACGACGATTGAAGATGATCGTGAGCCAGAAGGTGGTAGCGGAAGCGGAAATTATCTGTCAGCAGAACATTCCGATGTTGGACGTGAAGTATCATATTTGCGTGGCGCAAGAACACAACGTGAAGGTTGAGGTTTCTCCCAAACCACCTTCACCTTCTGTTCCGATCTTTGGCCAAGTATGGTTCTCCTCTTAACTAATCCTTACTGTAACGTCTCTCTTTGAATCCATGTTTTTTTTTCCTTTTGGGTTTGCTTTCTATTGGGGTTATTAGTGGTTTGATTTGGTTGAAGGAATTGGTTTTAAATCCTTTCAGGTTAGTTTATTGTCAAATCTGATCGGGTCTTTAAATTTGGTTTTGTTTCTTTGATTGATAAATGTGGGGAAGATCCAATACTCCTCTAGTGTTTGCTGAGTTTATGACTCTGAATTTTGGAAGTAGAATTTGGAATTGAGTGTTTATATATTTATTTATTGCCTTTAACCTAGGTTGCTCACGTATTGTATGTTATCACCTCTCCCCAACGCACAACACCAACAAAGAGGAGGATGGAATTTTGATGAAATTTATTCACTAGATGAAATTGGTTAAAATAGCTTGCTATGATCTTTAGTAATTTCGTGCTGGTAGGCCTTATGAGTTTGATGATGGTCAGGTTCATATTTTTTCTGTTTGTTTTTTCTTTAACACTTTTGAGTTTATCAATTTATTTTTGATGTGTTGACTTTTGTGTTTCATGTGTGTTGTTAGGCAGTGAGTTGCCCCGACATCATTAAAGATTCCATTTTGGAGGCCCCTGCAATGAATTTTGTCCCAAATGTGCGTTCTGGTAGCTATGCTGAGATGGGACCGCGGGTTTCTATGGATGACGAACACATCTCTATTGATGATCTAGGTGCTCATCTTGGATTTGTGTTCAAGTGCTCAATACCGAGTGCATTTTATGCAGTTTTTGATGGTCATGGAGGGCCTGATGCAGCTGCTTTTGTTAAGAGGAATGCTATGCAATTGTTTTTTGAAGATGCAGACATGCTGCAGTCATATGATGCTGATGAGTTTTTTCTACAGAAGTTGGAGGATTCCCATCGGAGAGCTTTTCTACGGGCAGATCTTGCCTTGGCTGATGAACAAACTGTTAGTAGTTCTTGTGGGACTACTGCATTGACTGCCCTTGTGCTTGGAAGACATTTGCTTGTTGCTAATGCTGGTGACTGTCGAGCAGTTCTTTGCCGGAGAGGTGTGGCTGTTGAGATGTCTAACGATCACCGGCCAAGTTATCTACCAGAGCAGAGGAGGGTGGAGGAGTTAGGTGGATTCATTGATGATGGATATCTCAATGGTTATCTTTCAGTAACTCGAGCCCTTGGGGATTGGGACTTGAAATTTCCACTTGGTGCTGCATCCCCTCTTATTGCTGAGCCGGATGTACGGCTGGTAACATTGACTGAGGATGACGAGTTCTTGATCATTGGATGTGATGGGATTTGGGATGTAATGTCTAGCCAAGTTGCAGTAAGTCTTGTTCGCCGAGGATTAAGAAGGCATGATGACCCACAGCAATGTGCCAGAGAGTTAGTCAAGGAAGCATTGCGCCTAAATACATCAGATAATCTCACTGTGATTGTTGTATGCTTGTCGCCCATTGAGAGCATTGTTGAATCGTGTCCACCCCAAAGGCGGAGATTCAAAACTTGCAGTCTGTCTGAAGAAGCCCGTAATAGGTTGAAGAGCTTAATTGAGGGAAATTGATTGTAAATGCAATTCTTGTGTTTGATAAATGTTCCTTTCATAAAAAATTTATCTGTTTTTTGGCTGTTTCAGAGAGCTGAAAAGCAGCCAGCAGTTTTGTAGGGATAGAAGGGATATTTGGTGAGGGGGTAGAGGGTGTTTAGACCTATTTAATTGGAAGTTGTTTTTTTTGGGTTACGTACTTACGTTGGTATATGTAGAGACAATTGTTAGCTAATTTTGGCGGATTAGATTTGGTCCCCACCATAGCCGTTCCCGTTTTACATTGTTCCTGCCTCTGTAAATAAATTTGGGCTTTCTCACCAATTCTCCGGGGTGCATGCCACCAAAATTTAATTCTCATTTCCAATTTTATTGCATATTTACTTCAATGAGGAGGTTGTCTGAGGCATACGATAGCCGAATGCATGGTTGAGTTTCTTGTTTGTTGTTCTCGGATCCTCCATGTTTTATGGATAGATATGCTAGGCCCATCTTATCACTGGTAGGGCCTATGTCATGTTAACACATCATCCTTTGGCATCATACAAGCTAAATCGCTTATCTTATGTGATGATGAATTTTTCTCCTTTAATAAAAAGGAGTGTAATTGAAAATATTATTTTTGGTTAGTGTCAGTTGTTTTGTCTCTTGGTAGGAGAGAAATGGAGCCTGTCAGTTGCCCTTGTCCAAGGTGTGTACGGCCACTATTTCGTTATCTAAATCTTTCAAACGTATGACTAGGGAAATTTGCTATGTGGCATCCATGCTCCCAGAAGTAAGAAGCTCCCAATCTACAACTCCATGGATCAAATGCCTTGTCTTTCAGATCCTCTTTCAGATCCTAATATATGGCAAAAATTTGTAAAAATATGTAGATTTCCACTGTTGCTAAGCATTTTCCCCGTCGCTGATTGTAACCATTAAACTTCAATTACAAAACAGATTGTTAGTATTTCTTGAGTTCACTAAATAAAATAACTTGGTAAGCATTGAGTTTAACGCGGTAGAATATTTACATTTCTACTGATATTGAATTTTACTTATAATTAAAGAAAGAGTCATGTAACTTATAACTGATTAATGAATATAGGCTGAAGCAATGCTCCGCCAATAATGGTATTACTTTTACAATATCTATTTGATTAACTATATCCTCCAATGTGTTGGTGGGTCTCCTTCAAGTGGGCCAACACTAATTAAAAAAAAAAGAAAAAGAAAAAAGCAATACTGAATTAAAAAGCGCTGCACTTGCTTTGTCGTTTTTCAACTTCTTCGTCTTCTGCCCCGTCACATGAGAAGAGAGGAAATTTTACTTTCGTATTAGTTGGATACTCATTTGTATTTTGTTTTGGATAAAATTTCAGCTAATTATTTCTAAAATTGTGAGGATTCATATGATATATTCACAACCTTATTTCTCTCATATTTTGATAGAAGATATATTACCGTGTTGTAAATCTCTATTTAAATATTATTACATCGTTGATTTCCACTATTTTAAGAATGAATAGACATTTATTTGTGAGATTTTGTTGTAGTGTATTCTTTAATATTTTACATAGTGAAAAAATTTTCTAGACTTGGTCCCGTGATTTTTATCCCTCACAATAGAGATTTTTAAAATTGCTAGTATATTTCTTGTTGTTATCTCTTTATTTTTCTGCACCCTTAAAATTTTGAATTGTCGATATATTACATTTCTTACATGTTCACAAGCAGGAAAAAATTTATTTACCACTACATATTTATGTAATTTTTTCTCTGTACATACTTACTTTTCCCTACCCAATGAGTTTGTCAACAAAACCTAAGATACAACTACAAATAACTCTTTAAATGTGTTTACAGTTTCAATTCTTGATTTATGTATAGAAAAGATTTTGTTTGAGGAAAATAAAGTCTTTTCCACCCATTCCAATATATTATTTGTTTAAATGATAAACTCAAGTGATTGGTATTTAGTAAGATAATAGGTTATAATAGGTTTAATTTGTCAATCTCCAAATCCAACTTACCATGATATTTTTTTGTCTGAATTTTCAGTAATTTGAATTATAATGGGAAAAGGAGAGGTGAACATACATCATATACAATTTTGAAAATTAGTCTTGTCCAATAATCTTAAAAAATAAATTTTTTAATCTTATGATAAAATATTAAAAAATTATAAATAATTACTATAAAAAGTTTAAAATAATTTTTTGATTTTAAAAAATAAATAGAAAGAGTATTAATTAAAGTAAAAGAATACAAATTAATAGAATAATGATACCTCACTTGCTTTTCTCGTAATATTAAAAAAATCCCCATGCCTAATTTGAGTCCAACTTATTCATCCAAAAAGTAAAATCATATTCTCAATAACATCTAATTCAATTGATTGAAAAAATTGTATATGAATTATTGTAAATTCTTAAATATGTCTTGGATTCCATTGAAGAAAAATCCAGCCAAGGTTATCACTAACAAGATCAACAGTCCAAAGTAAAGGTTGAATTTGCAGGTGAGAAAACCAAAAACTAAAAAGAATAATTTGCCCAAAAAAAATGGAGGGCTAGAATTGCATCAGCAATGATCTAAGGGCTGAGATGGAATGGATACATAATAAGAGAAAACATTAATTATTAATTATTATATAATAAAGAAAAAAGAGCATGCTGTATGTTAGGTCGTGAGAAGAACGAATCGAAAAAGAAAGATCATGGCGATGGCAAACTTGGCTCGACGGAAGGGTTACGCCGTCGTTTTGTCGTCGAGATCGTCGTTTTGTCTGACAAGGTGGAGGGGGTTCGCGTCAGGATCTGACGAAAACGACGTCGTGGTCATCGGTGGCGGTCCCGGCGGCTACGTGGCGGCCATTAAAGCGGCGCAGCTGGGTCTGAAAACCACTTGCATCGAAAAGCGTGGCACTCTCGGCGGTACCTGCCTTAACGTCGGATGCATCCCTTCCAAGGTTCATTTCTTCAAACCGCTTTTCTTTTTCCCCTTTTTTTTTCTGTGTGTGGGATTCGAAATTCATTTTCTAGTGCGTGTAAATCTTGTGTTGTTTTATTTTTTTGTAGTTGTTTTGTTATGATAAGGCGATGGTAGGAGAAAGTAATTGAGATAGAGTTAAGTTGGTGAAGTATGGGCATGGCTTATCATTTCGATATTGTGTTTTATCAGCACTCTTATATGTCGGAATTGAGTGCAAGTATTGGCTGATTTTATGTTTCTCCTGCACTATTTTTTGGTGTGAATTAACAACATCATAATTAAGGTCTCAAATGGAATATTGGCCGGAAGAGGGACATTATTGTTTAGCTTGCCTCTGCCTGTTAATTTTTTGTACACTAAGGCACTGTTTGGATTAAATTCTCCACGGGTACTTATAGGAAAAGAAAATAATACGGTAAAATGAATTAAGTTTTTCCTATAAGTTAAAACACTAAATTTTTACAGAAGCTCTCACATCTAGTCCAAAAGCTGGGATGAATAAGTTGATTTTAACTTGCAGAATAACTCAATTCATTTGAGTCTGTTTGCATAAGTAATTTGTAGAAGCTTTTTCATATTAGCTTCTCCAAATGCTTATTTCTAGCTTATGGGGAAACTTATTTAATTTTCTTTTCCTAGAAGTGCTTATGGAGAAGTTTATCCAAACAGGGCATCAATTGCATTTCGTTCATTGTTGTTTATTTAATTTTCCCTACAAAGTCTATTCATATCTTGCTGCAGATTTTATTCCAACTTCTTGTCTTAAAATTTTCTGTATTAACTGCCATGATCTCCTTCATTGTGTATTTTTAAACAAATATGCTCTCATACGTAAAGTAAATGTTCTCTTCGAATAATTTATGTTTGACTTAATTCAATGGCATTTGATCTATATGCCGTGGATCTCACCTAGTGGAAAAAGGTTATGGTTTTGTTGATGTTGTAATTCCATATATAGTTTAAAATAATGGATATAATATTCTAGAGACCCATGTACTCATTTACAGTACCTTCCTATTTTGGTACAGGCACTTTTGCATTCTTCCCACATGTATCATGAGGCTAAACATGCATTTGCCAACCATGGGGTCAAGTTTTCATCTGTCGAGGTTGATTTGCCAGCCATGATGGCCCAAAAAGATAAAGCAGTTTCTAATCTTACCAAGGGTATTGAAGGTCTATTCAAGAAAAACAAGGTAAACTATGTCAAAGGTTATGGCAAATTAGTTTCACCATCTGAAGTCTCTGTGGACACCACTGAAGGTGGAAATACAGTTGTGAAAGGCAAGCATATTATAATTGCCACTGGCTCGGATGTGAAATCTCTGCCTGGCGTCACTATTGATGAAAAGAAAGTTGTTTCATCAACGGGAGCTCTTGCTTTGACTGAAATCCCCAAGAGACTCGTAGTCATTGGGGCAGGCTACATTGGGCTGGAAATGGGCTCAGTATGGGGCCGACTTGGCTCCGAGATAACAGTTGTCGAGTTTGCATCGGAGATTGTTCCAACCATGGATGCAGAGGTCCGGAAGCAGTTTCAGCGTTCTCTTGAGAAGCAAGGCATGAAATTCAAGCTGAAGACTAAGGTGGTTGGAGTTGATACTTCTGGGGATGGTGTGAAGCTAACTCTTGAACCAGCAGCTGGTGGTGATCAGACTACACTTGAAGCAGATGTTGTCCTTGTATCTGCTGGTAGGACCCCATTCACTGCCGGACTTGGGTTGGACAAGATAGGAGTTGAAACTGACAAGATTGGACGGATTTTGGTCAATGAAAGATTTGCCACAAATGTCTCTGGTGTTTATGCAATTGGAGATATAATTCCAGGCCCAATGTTGGCACACAAGGCTGAAGAAGATGGTGTCGCTTGTGTTGAGTACATAGCTGGTAAGGTTGGCCATGTGGATTATGACAAAGTCCCTGGCGTTGTCTATACAATGCCCGAGGTTGCATCTGTTGGGAAGACAGAGGAGCAGGTGAAGGAACTTGGAGTTGAATACCGTGTTGGCAAGTTCCCATTCCTGGCTAACAGCAGAGCTAAGGCAATTGACAATGCTGAAGGACTGGTGAAGATATTGGCTGAAAAGGAGACAGACAAGATATTGGGAGTGCACATTATGGCACCCAATGCAGGAGAGCTTATTCATGAAGCTGCAATAGCACTACAGTATGATGCATCAAGTGAGGACATTGCACGTGTGTGCCATGCACATCCAACAATGAGCGAGGCTGTGAAAGAAGCCGCAATGGCCACTTATGACAAGCCCATTCACATCTGAAAAGACGGTTGCTACTTTCTTCTAGTTATCATTTGTCCAAGAATTTTACAATGACTTGGAGATGATACCACCTGTGTTAAATTTAGATTCAGGTTTTAAATGTTAGCCCCTTGTTTGCTTATTTGCATAATAAGAGGAATGATTGTGTTGTTCTTATCCTTGTTGAATAATATATATCTCCCCTTCTCTCTGGGACAATGTTGTAATTCTGACAGGGTGAAGACAACTTAATGGGAGTGTGGGACGGTTTTGATAAAACACATTGTTGGGTATTTATAAATTATTCATTAATCAATTTCTTCTCATTAGCAGGAATTCTTGCATGAGCATGACATTTACTGGCACAAACAAGATCGAGGGATTAAGTTACTCTTGGAATATCATTAAAAAAGTTATTTTTCATTTTCATAATTTATTTTCTTAAAATTTAATAGTTGTAAAGACTCATCATTAGATTTTAAGAAAAAAATGAATTGAGGCTAAAGAGTTACTCTTTTAGTTACTTTTGGAGTAACTTAATCCCTTTTTAAGTAATAAAAAGGTGAAGCATGTTATCTTGAGTTCATGATTAGTTTTATGCATGAAGTATTTTTCTCGTCTCTAAGTAATACATGGAAATTGGAATGTTTCACTGGAGTAAATTTCAATGCAAAAAGGAAGCCATCCTCACTGGACAAGATAAATAGAGTCATAGAATTGCTTTAAATAATCTGCAATAGCTTTTGGCACGATAGTTACAAGTACTAATAGGTGTTTTTCCTATTCACCAAATAAAAAATAGGTGTTTTTCCTTGAAGCAAATCTCAAATAAACCATATATATATATAAGCATATTGCAGAAGATACAAAACTTTTGTACATAGGTGATTGTCAAGGTACAGACTTAATTAAAAAAATATTTTATATTTTTATTATGATTACAAACCAATTGAACAAGCCGCACAGAAATACAAAAGATCGAAGTTTAAGCTCTGCAGAAAATTTTAAAACGTGACAATTTCTAAAGAATTAAGTTGACAATCAGATCTTTGAAAATACCATCATCGAAGGCAATAAAATAAAATAACTATTTAGCGACCGAAAATAAAAACATCACATACAACTAAGACATTAATAATAACCCCATACTTTATTAGGATTCGCATATGCACACGATCTCTTATGTCTTGAAACTAAGTTCGAATTGGTTTGCAAGATAATCGTGTCCCAATATTTACTTTAGAGGAATTCAAACAGCCAAATAATGGACAGACACAAAATGAGTTCTTTGAAACTACCTTCAGCGAGTAGTGAATGTCTTCTTTGAGGCTCTCAAGGAACGGAATGAAATAATGCCAGTCTAAAATTTAGACTTGTTTCTCTCTAGCCCCCGATTTTTACCTTCCACATTGAGTACATGCCATTGAAAAGCATTTCAAATCTCAAACCTCAAAATGCATCATACCCTATTTAATGTGATCAAAGGTCTTTACCTCATGAGAGACCAAGACCTTCCCAGGAACTATAGCCACCTGGACCATCCACTCACAACAAAATCATACATAATTCTCCAAAGGTAGTAACTCCAGTCTTCAACTACCTTCAGTCATCCTCTTGCATATTATCTGGTCGCTTCCTGATTTGCAAAGCCAGTTGTGTATCTCTCTCTCGCTCAAACTCACGGTAATCTGCTCGCTGTAAGAAAGAAACCTTGTCCAAATACTGGTTAGAACTCTTCTTATAAGCATCAAGCTCTTCTTCCAGCCTCTTTTCTTCCTTAAATTCACCCCAGTCCTTTTTGGTCTTATCCAGGACACTGAGCTTCTGTTTCTTCTTGATTAGCTCAAGGACAGCATCCACTGCAGAAGGTGGAGGAGCTTTGGCTCTTTACATTGCCTCCTTAGAGTCAGAATCTACAAGCTTTTTAAATTGAATTTCTTGACCAGCAAAGTCCCGAACCTCAGTAATCTGATAAAGGAATGATTGGTTATCAACCAAGTTAGAATGCAAAGCAATTTAAATTTTCAAGTGGAAAATTTTGTGTTATGTTATACTCGAATTGTGTTTGGCTTAAAAATAAGCCCCCCCTAGTACATTAAATTTTGAGACAGCGAGATACAAGCTAGAGCCAGTCCTATTTCAAAAGCATTTTTTGATATAATTTGGGTGTGTCTGGTTGTCTACGTATTGAATTTGAAAATCATAAATAAAATAAAAATTCAAAGCACAAATTCTTTAAAATATATATATATTTCATTTTTTCCTTTCATTTGGCTAATAGCTCAAAATTTTCCCATTTCAGCCAGATTAGCACACAACCCAAAAATAGGTGCAATGAATAGCAATATGCTTACCACAAGTTTCCCCCTGCTTGAGGCAGCCATGGCAGCATCATCTTTCACTGCTGCAAGAGCAGTAGCAGCAACGTTCTTGGCTTCATCACTTGTACTGCTCTGCAGCATGCCAGGTCCATTCTTGAAAGCACCTTGCCCAAGGGATTCAGTTGCCTTCGGTGCCAAGCCCAAATAAGACATCCAGTTCTATGTTCATAGTTATCAGGTTGACAGAAATTAAACTCCATAACAGTTCAAAGAGTTTTTATTTTACTTTTGCTTGACAAAATGGCTTGAAGAAGAGAGCAACAGCAAGATCTTACAGACGATGTCTTCTTTGCAGTTTTTTTTGGAGCGGAATTAGGCTTGCTTGTAAATCTGTTGAGGGTCTTATGAGATACTCCTTTATTCATTTGTTCCCACATGGCATCAACTTGAGATTTTATTGCAAGACATGGATCATGTGATGTGAGCAAGTTTATTCCCAACAAAAAACATTAATCTCTACAACAGACACAATCATTACCAACGAAAAACAAAAGTTTCAACATGCATATTGAAACCAAAACCTCACCAGTATCATCCTGTTTTGCTTCCAGACTTGACCCTATGATAGGTTCTTTGACAGACTCAGCAGAACTCGCGTTGACGGTATCTGAAACATAAAACCTGAATTGTGATTCAAAGCAGCAACTCCATTTTATATCCACAAAAGAAATAATTGGACAATATATAATGATAAAAACCACTGGCAATATTTGCTGGACTCCATATCTAGGACTAAAAAATAAAATAAAGTGTACTCAACCATGAAGACCCATGACGAAAAAATGAAGCTTTATTTACCATTACCTTTCCCCCATGTGTAAGTGTAACATGCAAACTAGCTTGTACCTAAATCCAGATTACCTTATACAAAATGAAGGGGGAGTCTCCAACAATAGGCAAGGCAAAAAACTAAAAAAGAAGAAGAAGAAAAAACACAGCAAGAAGGAAAAAAAAAAACAGCAACCACCAGGAAATCAAACGTTAAAATAAATCAAGAAATGGGAAAATGTAGTGAATTAGGGTTTGCACAGTAACCACGAGATAAAAATCTAGTAAAAAAGTGAGAGTGTGTGGAAACAAAAATATATTTTTTTTAAGACATGCATAATGAAGTGCGTAAATGAGATTTGAGGCAAATCGAATTATAGCTGGGCATTGAGATTAAAAGGTGAAAAAGAGAATGAAGAATGAATGGAATCTAAAAGAAAACAAAAGGTTTTACAGGCGGAACTCATCTCTACCGCTGGCGGAGGAACACAACACAACGAAACCCCCTTTGGCTTTGCCCTCCCTTCCCTCTATACTCTTTGTATTCGTGTTATTCCTCCTTCCATTTTATTTTCCAGAATCGCCCTCTCAATTTCTGTATTCTTTTCGTGTTTTTAATTCTTATAAAAAAATTATTATTACTTTTTTTTTCAAGATGACATTGGTGTTAAATATAATTATTTTTATTTATGTTTGAAAATTTTAATTAATCATCTTTAATAAAATATACATCTATTTTGTTTAGAAAAATCGAATTTACTATCATTTTGATCAACGAATAATTAGTTCTTATTTATAATACTTTTTAAGAAAAAAAAATATTTAATATATTTTATGTGAATATATTTTGTATAATATTATTAATATTATATTTATAGAATTTAATGATTATATATTAACATGCTAAAATAATTTATTTTTTATTTAATTATAAATTATCATTAATAAGATTTTAAAAATAAATATCATAAAATAAAAAATTTATCATATTTGATAATCATTATTAAATGATATAAAATTATTTTATGTTATCAATTATTAATGTATAAGTTATTTTTTAATATTTGTATCTATTTATTATTTCTGACAGTATTAAGTTATTAAAGGCACTGTGTTCTACACAGATGCCAATGGAGCAGTGTTGATATCACTGCAAAGTCTTGGGCATATTTGCCACTGCAAGAGGCGTGCATTCACAGGGTTAAGCATGTAGAAGAAGCGGGCTTAGTTCCTGGGTTCAAAGTGGAGTTTTTGATCGTTGGTGAGAACTCAGTGGATGATAGCTTGGTCTTGTGTTTAAGGGCTCTTCAGTTTGACCTTGCATGGGAACGTTGTAGACAGCTTCAAGCAGAAGTGTTACTGTCAAGGGTAAGGTAGGTTTCGTCCTACTATGAAGCTGTGCTGGATTCAATTACTCCTATTACCACTCTACAATAAGGTTAATTTGATCTTAAGATTATTGATTTATTTATTGTGTTAACAGATTGTGGGGGTGAACAAAGGTGGAGTGGTGGCTGAGTTGGAAGGACTTAAAGAGATTTTGTTCCATTGTTACAAATATCAATGGCTAACTCTTGACTTGAGCTGTATTGACATTTATGGACTCTGCATCATGTTTCAACTTTCTGTATGTCAAGAGTTTCAAATTATGGGTTGGGGAACTAATTCTGTGTTTTACCAATCAATAGCTGCAAATTATTGGTGTGACATTTACCAACATACCATGTAACAGTTCAAAAATATCTTCTTATATTCTCATTGAAGTTGAAAATGAGTCATGCAATTTTCTTAACAGAACTTGTATGCTTCTACAGTTATATAAATTGGATCATTTTGCTGGAAAAAAAAAGAATTCTCAAGATCATTTCTGTCTTTCATCTAGCTTCCAAAGACACAGGGTTTAAGTTATTTTATACCTGTAGCAAAACAGCTCAAATTCTTCTCGTTTTGGTTATTTTCTTTTCAGAACTCAAATGTAGAAGAGCTTCTTGATAAGGAGCTTCCTCTTAAGTTTGTGGAGGTGGATGAGGACAATCTAGACTTGTCCTGAGCAACCGCAAGGCCGTAGCTGGCAACCAGGCACAGCTAGGAATTGGATCAGTGGTCACTGGCTCTGTTCAAAGCCTGAAACCATATGGTGCCCTCATCGACATTGGTGGAATTAATGGCCTTCTTCACGTTAGTCAGATCAGTCATGACCGTGTAACTGATATTTCAACTGTACTTCAACCTGGTGACGTATTAAAGGTAAACCTATATTAAGTTATGTGGATGTTTGCCTAGACTCTTGAACATAAAAATCTCAAGTTTCTTATTTGTTTAGGTGATGATCTTAAGTCATGACCGAGAGAGAGGTCGAGTAAGTCTTTCCACTAAGAAGTTAGAGCCCACACCTGGAGACATGATCCGAACCCAAAGCTTGTCTTTGAGAAGGTATGTTACAATAAAGCTTCTTGAACCTTTTACTCATATAAATTAAAATAATTGTGTTATTAGACTTAATTTATGTCCACTTCCTGTTTTTTTAGCTATCTAATGCCATAGTTTCATATCATAAAGGAAGCTAAAGAAAGAAAAAAAAACCTTCTTATTTGTTTTGTTTGTTCGAGATTTCATATATATATAAAAGTGGGAAACAACATTTACACATGAACTAGTCTTTGGAGTCAATTAAATTTAAACACAAATTTGAAAATGATATCGAAGTCTATCTTAATAATTATTGTTGGGTCTATGGTATCGGATATTAGACCACTCATTCATGTTTAGTCCTACAAATTTCACATTCAAAATCTATAGTCCTCAGCTTGAAAGGGGTATTGGAGATCCTGCATTGACTCATGATATGATCAAATTAATATATATAAAATTGGAGGATAACTTTTATCTCATAAATTAATTTTTGTGGGTAAGTCCAAACTCCAATACTATTTCCTCTTAGTAGTAGTGTTACATCACTTACATGTTTTAAATCTAACTCAACCCATTTTCGTTAGCTTTGGTATTTTTGATGGATAATTCACACACATAATTCTGAACTTTTTTTGTTATCGGCGGAGGAGATGGCTCAAACATTCAGACAGAGAATAGCCCGAGCAGAAGCTATGGCTCGTGCAGACATGCTTAGGTTCCAGCCTGAGGTATTTATTGGTTTATTATTTGCCAAAATTCTGAATCCAATAAAAATTAAGAAACAGCAAGGATTAAGTAAGACTATAGGAGATAAAATGAATATAACAAAGTCAGATTCCTGCTGCTGCTGAAGATTATTGGAGCTTCTGAAATGACAAGAATAAAATTATTTAAATGGTCCTTATTAGACAACGAATTTCATGGTGCATTTGCAAAAAAAGACTTTGGTATTTTAGATATCTGACTCGTTTTGAGATAAGAATACATTTCTGCTTCCAGCGATTAGCAATTTATTTTGGACCTATATCATCCATAATTTGAACACCTATAACATCCATACATACTTGCTAGAGTTTTGATATTTATTTACTCATTTGATGGACCTAATTTGTCAACCTTATTCTTTTTGCAGAGTGGATTGACTATCAGCGGTGATGGGATCCTGGGAGTCTGGGACCATTTACTTCAGACTTGTCTGAAGAGGGACTGGATCTGAGTGAGGTACCACCAGCTGAAGAATCATGATTCAGAATTTCGTGCCCTTTTTTTTTTGTTTGTTTGCTTACATTTTTTTAACATTGTTTGTAACTAACCATCAAATATTGTTGCCCAACAATGCCAATGTATTATTGTGAGTTAAATAAATAGAACTAATTAATATTATCATTACATCTATAGGAGCAAACTACCCAAACACCCCTACGTCATCATAACATGTTAATATAGTTACCGTAATGTAAGTTGAAACATGTGGATGTAAGCCAGAGGCAAAGGGGTCCCGTCCCTTGCCCCCGAAAAGTTTAATAGGAAAAAAACTTCAGGTTAATTTGAATCCAATAAAAATAAACAGACTCGTCTAGTCATCTTTTTCTACCAGATTTTTTTTTGCTTTCTATTTTTTCAGCACGTCATTTTTTTTTTCATTTTTCTTTCTTTTCCCTTCATATCAACACATTCACTAAATCACACTTATTTTTTCTATCTGAAATTATATCAAGTTTTTTTAAAAAAAAATTGTATGTAGTCATATCAAGATTATCAAGTGTGGAGTTGTTGAACTTAATATCCAACTGAAACCAATCAAATAAATACAAATTCAATTTGTTTAGTTTTTTTAAGAGTAAATTACACTTGCATCCTTTATATTTTGCTCAAATTTTCACTCAATAATTTTCTTTTTTTTTTACATTACTTTTACCTCATTTATTAACGCAGTTAACTAAAGTCAATTAAAATATGTGAGCAGACAAAATTGCTCTAACATTTTAACTATAAAACCCAAATTATCTCTCTCCTAATTAGTTTCAGAATTTAGATTCACGTTTCATTCATCTTCACGATTCGCGAGTATTGTTCATCTTCCTATTGTTGGCGAATTCTTCTTCAGCGTCTAGGGAGTGCGAGTTTATATTTCTCTCACGACGTTCACGTTTCATTCATCTTCATCGTTCGCGAGTTCTTCACTGTTCATGTTCCAGTTTGTGAATTTTCTATTGTTCATTTTCTCGTTCACGAGTTCTCCACTATTGTTCCTCTTCCCGTTCGCGACGTTCATGAGCGTTTTCGTTTGTATTCCTCTTCAATGTTCACGAGTGCTATGTTTTTCTTCCTGTTCCACGATTTCTATTCACGCTAGAGTTATGCTTGTAAGTGATCACTAGACCTTATATATAAATTACTTTTTAAGATTATTTATTTAATTATGATTGTTTATTGTTGTCTATTTCTATATGGGGTTTCAAAAAAGGATCAGTTTGGGACTACTTATGATTTTTAAAATTATTTGTTTATTATTGTTGATTAAAATAGTGTTATTTTTGGAACCACTGAAAATACAATAGATGAACTGAAAATCATTTGCTTATTATTGTTGATTAAAATAGTGTTGATATTTGAGACCACAGGAACACAATGGATGAACTAGAATACATGACTGTATGAACAACATTGCTAATGATTTAGACTTGTCACCATGTTGCCCTTTTATTTTGTGATTTTGTTGTACTGCTAGCGGTAAAAAAAAAATCCCTTCAGACTGATCATGATGTGCTGAAAATGTTTGTTGAGAATAAAAATTTAGTTCATATGTATGATAGTAGAACAAAGGATGAGAGGAAGAGTGTTAACACTGCATACCAACAAAGTGTATTCACGTCCAACAAAAAATTTACTTCCAATTACAGAAAAAACAAAAAAGAAGTGAGAGTTTTAAAATATTTTCAGGTTGAAAAGAAGAAAATGATATTTTAAACATAGAATTTCATTAAAAGTCATGTAACCAACATGTGTCTAATTTCTGTTAGATTATTAAACTATTTAAGAAGGAAGAGGTCTATGTATAATGTGAACTAAACAATTAAATAATTTTTTGTAAGATGTAAAAAAGGAAGTGTATTGGATGAAATTTAAACAAAACACACTGAGTGAGAGTAATTTACTTTTTTTTATTGTGTCATGTCTGATTGGCATATCTTAGGACTAAGGTTTTAAAGAGAAAGAAAATGATTTTTTAATTTTAAATTAAGAGATTTGTCTAATTTTTATAAAGGCAAACAAAAAAATTAAAACAGTATGTTGATTTATCATTTTTATTTCTTTATTTTTATAAAATTATCAAAAGAATGTCAAAATGGGAAATTTGTCCTTTCCCTTCAAAACCCAATTTCGAAACTCACCCTGAATGCAAAATACAACCTCCCTGTGAAGTTTTGTTATAATGATCAGAGAAATAATCAGTAAAACCACTGCCAAAGTGAACTTTACAAAATAATTCATAATTTAGATATGTACATTTAGAAAAGAGACAAATTGACAATGAAGATTGAATAAGAATATATATACATGCACTCTCACACAGGATAATTTTATTCAATTCTATCCATCAGATTATTTGTCGTTTCCAATTCCACTGACAATGGTCATCTGTGAGTCATATTCTACCGGCTTCAAACCTAAAGATATCGTAAACTCCCTGCCTCCTTTTAACTTAAATCAAAGCCAGCATCGGCATTTATGGCATACAGTAACTTGGTTTCCAATTGCTCCTTGCTGCAACATGTTTGTCAGGGAAAATAGTTTAAAAGAATGAGCAAAAACTACTACAACAAATAATACTGCAAAGGTTAACCTAGCCTAGGGCAAACCTTGTATAAGGCGGAAGCTTTAGTAGATTCATACAAGTAGCCGATGTTGGTAATCGGTCAAGTGATTCCTCAGCGGCATTACCGGAAGCCCTACGAGAAGAAACATCACACAATTCCAATCTGTTATTCTTGTCTTCCAATATACATAATCATAGAAGGAAAAGAAAACCACTTGAGTAATAGTGTGTAAAATTAATACTAGCATTAAATAAATATCAGAACATAATTTCTGTAGCAGCATTCACCTTTGTATGCAAAACATAGGTTCAAGATATCGGAAACCAAGCAATGGCCCACGAGAGCAACCTGCCACAAACCTGTAGACACGATAAATTTATTATCCATATCGAGATCTGTCATATAAAAGACCTACTGATTCCTGTGTCTATGTATTTCTTACTTCAAAAATTTCTTCCTGTTTTCCAGTGAAAAGCCTTTGAGAACTTCCCAAAACATCTCCATAACATAATGCTCCTAACAGAAGAAATCACAAGTTAGAATTCAATAGTGTCAATAAGAATAAAGCTTTTTTAAGCCCAATGGGGTGCGTGGCCCTCGTCATCAGAAAATTAATGATTGAGATTTGAGCGGTAACACAGTATTTAAACTGAATGGCAAAAGGTAAAAATGTATGCTACATGATCCACAAATCCTCAAGTGGATCTTGATGCAGTTTAAAATGAGGCAACAAACACATCCAGTTGTTCCTTGCTAATTAAATGCACATAAATGCCAAAGGTCTTACACTATGATAGCCTCCTGCATAGTTGGTATGCAGCCGCAGATCATCAATATCCAAGCTGTCAAGTGAACCTGATATCAGAAGCTGTGGAAAACAATGTCAAGCAAGTTGGATACAGAATCACATATCACATAAAGATGTAATTGCAGGTGTTAACATTTTTTTTAGGAGAAAACTACTTGAAGATCACACCCAAAAAAATTTGAAAAAAATATATGCAAAAGTATAAGATAGGACTTGGTAATGTTCTAATAACTAAGCAACATTAGGAATGAAATTTACAAATTAAGATAAAATGCAGTTATGTGCCTTTCTAGGTTTTGTAAAGATTCTTACATTTTGTCTGGTTGTTGAATTCATCCTTGAGACCACCACATGAGCAAATATCAAAACCAACAATACAATTGAAACAAAAGAGAACAGCATAGCTTTCAAGACTGAAAAGTGGATAAGATTATTAGAAAAAAAAAACCTGAAGTTCATGTACATTAAACATGTCAATCCAATCCTTCTGAATAAGTTGCTGAAATCCCTTCAAGAAATGTGAACTTTGTTGGCGTATCTGAAAACATAATTATTATTATTATGTAATTGAAACATGAGTTGATTTGCATTTGGAAAAATCCAAGTGTCATATCGGCTAGAAATAGAGTCAAGATATAATATATAAGTGTGAGGGAACCCACATTTTAAGATGACATCAAAGCTTACTTATATCCATTAAAGAGACACTCAACATATTATCCATGCATCAAGCCCAAAAAGTGTTGGGCGTGAGGGGATATATTGGAAAAAATTCAAGTCCCACATTGGCTAACGATAGTGCCAAGATAGAATATATATAAATAAGACAACCTTCACTCTATGAGCTAGCTTTTAGGACTAAATTAGGTCCAAATCCACATTCTAAAAATTTGAAGTACAAGATGCAATCCAATTTCATTTTATTTCTATTTATAAAGTAACTTTACCTGAAAATTCAAGCGGTGATTGGCTACAAGATGAATAAAAGTAATGACATTCTCATTAGTGACACGTAGGTTCCTTCCTCCAGGAAGCAGTTCCTCCTCTGTTTGTTCTCCATATTCATTATTTACTATAACAAAGTATACTTCCAACTCCGAAATGTCACCCTTATAATGCTGTTAGCCAACACAGATTAGTGGGGCAAAAATTGAGTCAATAAGAAAACAGCAGAATCCCACTGTGAAATATATCATCTTTACAAACTACATATCACCCCCAGCCCAAACCCAAAGTCCATACAAGAATACTATTTAGCTAGCACGGTACGTATTTCAAATGACTACCAAAGTATTTAAATGTTGTACAAACAAAAAATGCTAACTAGAAAATAAAAAAAAACAAGGGAAATAAAAAAATGAAAAATAAATAAATAAACTAACAAGTTCATATTAGATTTTGACGAGCCTAAATTACAGAAACAAGAAATCAATATTCAGAGAAGGAATTATATGAGTAAATAAAGTCAGAATGTTTAAGGAGACATTTAAGTTGTATATTTTGTTGTTCTTACTCGGATGTATATAATGAAAACAATAAGAGTTGCCTTGAGACTGAGGCAGATGCAAGTACATGAAAGCCAGAGATAGAAGTGACATTACCTTAAGAAAAATGAGATGACGATATAATTCTGGGTCTAAGGAAGGCAAGTCATTCAAATAATTGTGCCTGGTATAAGGGAAACTAAAGGTTTAAGAAAGCGAGAAATACAGAATCCTATTATAGCATTCCAGTCCCTACTTAATACATACTACATTTGTTCCTCCTTTTTAAGTGTCTTTTAAGGTTGTGGAACATGAATTAAGAAGTATAATTAATGTTCTCATTTTTAT
The DNA here is from genome assembly GCA_013407115.1 of Glycine latifolia. Taxonomy (NCBI): domain Eukaryota; kingdom Viridiplantae; phylum Streptophyta; class Magnoliopsida; order Fabales; family Fabaceae; genus Glycine; species Glycine latifolia. The sequence goes on from CM023947.1 coordinate 3,538,874, forward strand.
TAAAACTTTTATTTGATTTCCTATTGTACCCTTTATCTATCTTATTTGTCATTTATTCTCTTTAATTTCATAAGAAATGTGTAAAATAATTAGAAGCAAATTCAGAGGCAACTCATTTGCTACTAACACCACCTTGGCAAAAAAAATTATATATACTATGACCTAAAATATTTATTTAATCCAAGAAAATATTTCAATAAAAGGGGAAAAGGAACAATAACTTGCTTACTAGAGTCTATATCGTACAAATAATTTAATATGCTATAATCTGAATGAAAAACTAAAGTTGAACTTTTTGCAAGTTTGTTTCGATTTTTGAGACATAAGATACAGTGATACACCTCTATTAACTGGAAGTGCACAAAGTTAATTGAATTCTAGAAATACAATTTATCCACCTCAAGCTCTAAATGTTACGAAACCACATTTGTGAATCTCATTAGCAAAAAGCAGTTGTAAGCAAGAAAAATAATGCATGAAAATCCAAGATTTGAGAAATAAACTAATTCAATTTAAATGGACCAACTACCTAAAGCAGAGCAAGAGACTCCTTGAGTCTTACTTTTGTTTCAATTTGCTCAAGAAGAATGTAGCAAATGGTATATCAACCAGAATCCCTTCAAACATAGCCTGCACATGCAAGTAGTAACTGTGAAGCAAAATTCCAATTATGTGCAAGCAGTAGAGGAATAGGATGCACACCAACTCAAACCACGTGACAAAAATGATAGAATAGCATTTTGAAGTAGATTCAGTCATTCAATGCAAAGGCCCACTTTATTAGAAAAGAGATTAGAAAGGGAATGGCGGAGGAGAGGGTATACCTTTGCAAGAAGAGTACCAAGGAAGTGGAAAAATTGGAAATGTTGTTCATGTATCATTCTAGATCCTGGATTAGGATAAAGCAGGTGATCCGCTGTTTCCTAGATGCATTAACATTCAGTATACCGAGAATTAGTAAATCTCAAGGAACAAATATAATGATACCAAGGGAAGGATTATAAAATGAAGTAACTTCCGATCACGCCACCTATCCAATTGCATCCATATTCACACTCTAATATTTCAATAACCTGGATTCTTTAATGTGGTGAAACTATATAGAGCGTAGAAAATAACCTTCATGTAAAATATAAACAATAGCACAGTATTACTATGACCTTAAATAATCCATATTGCACATCAAAGGCAGCACGTGTGATGTTCTCCATGAAATCTTTGAATATTCCACCGCCATCAATTCCAGCCTCTTCAACTCCAAATTCATTGACAAAAGTCACACGAATCTGCAAAGCAGCAAAAGGTAATCACTCTTAAATAAAAGGAGGACTTACACTTCCCTTAAAGACTAGAAAATAGGGAATCAATAATAAATATGAAAATATGCCTAAGAAAAGGATTTTACCGATCCTCGAAGACTATCTTCTGTCAACTGACTCATTTGATTATAAGCATCTTCCAAAATACGATCTCGTTTTATTCTGAACCGATTACTAGAAAATACAGCTTGAGGTCCATGCCTTTGCCTAACCGCAGCTAGTTGAGACTGATGAAACAATAAATAGATTATAGTCACTGTAAAGTGTAAACTAATATATTAATGGACCAGTGACATATTATGATATGCAGAAACTCCAGAACCTTGCTTGCAGTTGCAGTTATCTATTGTAAATAGATAATACAAAGGTAACCAGAGACAAAATCAAAGTCAAAAAAGAGATTCTTACAGAGAATATTTTAACCCTGCTCGTAAATGGTATCAAGAAAGGGGTCTGTTTCAAAATTTCATTTGCTCGTGTATTTTCTATTACAGCCTGTGGAAAAAGGATTATAAGGATTATACAAAAAAACAATTCAAGTTTACATCCTATAACCTTAAAAATCAATGGAAGAGAGAATACCTGAGAGCTAAATAAGTCATTCACCCCATCAGCCTGGAAGTTACTAGGGGATGTAAACTGCCGCCTATTGTTCCAATCTTGCAGCTAAGGGAAGAACTTAAGAATTAGAAATATAATAAACAGAATTCATATGAAATGATTATTGGTGGCAAATGATATGCATGCCTCTTAAAAGAACAGATAAGAAGGATCTTTAATACAGAGAGTATAACAGTAAAGGCTTGTTTGGTTTGAGAAAACATTTTGCATTTCCATTTCTTATTTTCATAAAATGTCACCTTGTTTACATTTTGTTTACCTTTTTTTTTTTTTGATCAGCAAAGATACATTTTGTTTACCTATTTTCAAATATTTAACTGTATGTGAAACAAGAAATGAAAACAAAATATTTTTTCAAACCAACAGACACTGAAGAAAATTGGAAAACCTCTATCTTTTTATTTATTTGATAGAGAGAAAAAAATATTTTTAGTGAGATATGTGTAAAAGTAGAACTACAAAGATGAAAAAATACCCTCCAAAACATAATAAGAAAGAAACAAAAAAGGAAAAAGGATGAAATAAAAATGACAAGTCTCTCTTTGTTTGCAAATTAGACATAAAAATCCCCCCAAACACTCATGAGCATAGCACAGAAAAGCCATAATACAAACCTGTCCTAAACCAATACCCTAAGAGACGCCTTGAGGGATATAAAAAAATTCAGAATATCATTTTTCTAGTTTTCAAAACTTTGCCTATGTGTACTTGCATGCATGACTTGTCCCAAGCCAGGGTAAAGGAGAAGGGTTGGTATCAGGTGTTGTAAACCGGCCGTAAAAAAACAGTTATTTTTATGTGATGACCCATTATGATATTTTGTTGGGGCGTACCCTTCATACTGACACGTTACATTGGACCCCAGGTGTAATGAAGAATGGGCTAAGGTCATTGCCACAAGGCAAGGCGCTGCATTGGTCCTGGGATGCAGTGATAAGTGAACTAGGGTCCTTGCCTCAAGGCAATGTATCAGGTTTTCACCCGGATTTGGTGACAAGTAAGTTAGGGTCCTGACACGCAGATGGGCGAGCATGGCAAGTAAACACCGCCAAGGGGTTAAGAATGCAATTGAAAAGCTAGAACATAGGAACCTTAACGGGTAAGCTGAGAGAGTTAGCAGATGTTTTTGCCAGAAGGAAAGTGAATATTGTTAGCTTGCAAAAAACTAAGTGGGTTGGAGAAAAGACCAAGGAAGTGGATGACAACAGTTTCAAGTTGTGATATACAGGTATAAACAAGAGTCGAAATGGTGTTGGAATTATGATCAATAGAAATTTCAGGGATAAAGTCATTGACGTCAAATGGAAAGACGACAGGATTATGCTGATAAAGTTTGTAGTAGGTGATTTAATTTTAAATATCTTCAATGTGTATGCACCCCAAGTTGGACTGCAATCAAATAATAAGAAATAAAGATATTCGACGAAAGATTGCAGTAGTACCGGTGAGTGAAAAGATGAGAAAATATAGATTAAGATAGTTTGGACACTTAATGAGACGACCTTTGGATGCTCCCGTAAGAACAAAAGTTTGTTACCAAGAGCTCGACACATAGAGAGGTAGAGATAAGACCAAAACTTACCTAGAGAAAGGTAGTTAAACAAAACTTAATGGAGTGAGATATAGATTGACGGACAATGTGGCTTATGACGGAATGGAGAAAAACTATAAGTTTGGTGGAGGGTTAGATTCGTTGTTATCTATGTTCCAGATGTTCCATTTTTAGTCATTTTCTTCTTCATCTCCCCCTCTCCTCGGATCTTTGCTTTTAACTTCTTCTTTTTCAACCTCCTCAGATCTATCATTCGGTTCATCTACCACTGACCCCAATTAGCTTGGGTTAAAGGTATTGTTGATTTTTTTGTTTCCAAGCGAAATATAACAGGGAACATGAAATAAGATACACAACATATAAAAACTGTTTCTACCTGGGAGAGAAGCTCAGAGACTACAATGCTAACCCTCTGTTGAATGGTCTGAACAGACTGTCCCTTGCTAGCTGAACTAACTGGAACAGATTTTACCGAATTAGCAGATGTGATATGATTCACCCACAGTAGCTGCCACAGAACCTGTGGAAACAGAACTATCCAGAATTAATTGCAATTGTAAAGGTCACATTTGTATTCAGAGCTTCTGCAGAAACCATGTTTGCAATATGTTCTAGGTCAATGACACCAATTTAATGAAAAATGTAACATACTCTAGCTCTATGGACTTGGGCATACCACCTTGCAAAGATTCAACACAATATTTAGGTTTCACTCAACTACTTGATCTATTAATGAAATATTTTGTCCTACTCAACCACAAATTGTAAAGAATTTTTCTTAAAAATAAAATCATAAAAAAAACATTTACCTGTCTCAATATAATGACGAGGCTTCTAATGTCCTTCAGTGATAGCGGTTTCTCCTGCTCATAAAATTCTTCATTATCGACAATCATAAGCATGTGCCTGATAAGGGAAAAATAGGTTATGGTATACTTAAATGATCTAAAGATCACATAGAATATAGTTGAATAACAATATTTGGTAAATTGCTCGAGGGAAAACGCACTTAGGCCATATGTTTATATTGATTGAAGACTTCATACATACATATACGCACAATAAAGGACAATAAATACAAAACTTAAGAATCTGAACAATCACGTAACCTCCCAGACTTTCAATGCTAGTCATAAAACCCATTCCCAAGAAAGATATTCAGAATAAAAAATTAATTAAAAAAAACTCCAGCTATGGTGAGCGGACAGAAAACATTCCATGTCTCCATACAAGCATATATTAAAAATGACAATGGTGCAAAAAGTCTTACTTGTAGACAGGACAGAATACAGCCAGAGGTAACAGCCAACCAGGTGCATCAATTGAGAGGTGTGATGACCATTTTTGGTTCTCATGACACCGCTTCATAAAATTCCAAAGTGTTGGAACAAGTTCAGTTCTGTAAGCAAGCACAGTCATAATCCGTTCAAGTGGCAGTTTGTTGAAGGTAACATCCAAAAACCCACAAACCCCATCAACAGCTGTAACATCTCTATCATTGGGTCCATAATCTGAACCATTGACAGATGAAATCTCTTTAAATAGTATATTTGTCTGCACATGTCAAAAAGTAAAAATCTTGATCAAATTTCAAAATAAATGTCAATGAAAATTTCCGATCAAATGAAATTCTAGATACAAATGTCATTTGAAAAATGGCATACCAGTTGCAGAAGGAGGCGAGGATTTATGGCATTATAAATTTGCTGCTCCAATTTCCTATCTAAAGCTATTTCCATGACTTCATCGTCTCCAGTTATATCATCCTCAGCAATCATAGAACCTGACATTACCAGTCAAGAACTTGTTAGAATTGAGAATGGATTGGACCTATCTCTTCCCGAAAAGTTAACTCAAGGGAGGAGGATTGCAAATTCATTATAAGGTGTACTTAGCCCAATACCTAGCTGATGTGTGATCCTAACAAACAACCCTCACCCATGACTAGACATTTGGAGCACCAAGTTTGTCAAACTGAATATCTACGAATAGCCCAACAAGAAGTTGGGATAGGCTCTACTAAAATACTAGAATTGAGAACAATGTTGACATAACCACAAAAGCTAGCTCAAGGGAGAGGATTGTCCAAGTCCTTATAAGGAATACTTTGACCACATACCTAGCTAATGTGACCACTCTTACTTGAAAAATAAAGAAAGATGAATTTTGAAACCAATGAAATATATTTCATAATTTGATCTGATGAAGTAACGAAGTAGGCTACTGTGTTATGAGCAGGTATATTCAGAAACAATAGCTCGCCTAGTTTTCAAAGGTGAATATTTCTAGAATCATTTAAGTCTTTAGGTTCTTAGTGAACAATGGGTATGTTCTTCCACATTGACCATTGGAGCAGATTCTCATCATACAACTAAGAATTTTATCAAGAATAAGGATACTACTATGGCACGACACAATTTTAGCAGCTCTCCAATGTATTTTGTTGGAATTGGGCTTTTGGTTTCTATTTGGTGTTCTACCCATGGTTGTCTCAAATCTCAATGGGGCTTTTGTAGCTGATATGAAAAGAGACTGGACTCTTTGTTGCATTTCTGGGCAACATAGGCTTGCTGTTTCTTTGAAAATGTTGTTAGTAAGATTACGCATCCTCCCCCGGATGTATTTCCCTGTGTTTTTTTTAATAATATATTATTTTATCAAAAATGAAAAATACGATAGTATTCTTCAATGAAAGAAGTAAAATCTTCAATTCAAAAAATTGAGCATATGATAGGAAAGCATACTTTCTCTACTATAGGAAGTTTTCACAGATGGGAGTGCCGCCAGCAAAAATGTAGTGACAGCTGCAAGGTCTATGGCCTGAAAGGGAACAAACATTAATCAAATGCAAAATTGAGTTGAGTTGTTAAGCACAAGTTTCAAACTCAATAGCATGACTGCATGAAATAATTTAAATGGCCACCCCAGTCCCCAGCAAACAAAAGATTCACTTTCAATGTCAAATCTAAAGAAAAGGATTTATGTAAAATGATTTAGAGATGAAGGTGTCAGAATACTAGTCAAGGACTCAAAATTCATACGAAAATTTATACATGGCAATGAAAAGAACAAGTATTTTATCCTATATATATGGAAAGTTAGCTATATTTACAAATGGCAGAAAAGAAAATCATGTTATCAGGGATATGAAAAGACAGCTTTTGCAATAATTATGAATCTGGAAGTTGTGCATAAGGCAATACAAGATGTGGGCTCCTACAGGGTATAAACAGTGACTGACCTTCAATAAATTGTAAAAACTTTGTTCATTTTACTCACAACCAAAATCATTGAGCTGAAGGTTAATGGCCCATTATTGCATGAGACAAGTGAAGGGATACCTCCATCATCTAATAAAAAGTAAATCAATTCAACTCTTTCCTGTCTACTCTTTAATAGAAGGTATGTAATTATTGTAATATGAACCTAAAAAAACAAAAGATATGTAATCCACCCCTGGTAACTCTCTTCTCCCCCATAATAAAACCACTTTATGTGAAAAAAGAACCGAAAGCAAACTGTAAAAATCAAGATTCCTACTGCATCAAATGTATATCCATCATGAGATCAATCTCTTCAGTATCTAGGTCATAAAGTGAGATGAATGAGGCAAGTTATAGCAGATGACATACTGCAGTCAATAAGCTCCTTACCATATCAAATGAACAGTTAGGATGGGACAAAGCAATTCCAGCAGTTTCTAATAGATTTCCAAGCATACAGGCATGGCTCGGAAATTCATTTGATATATCCTTAGGTAGCAAATTGATCAGATTTTGCCCAAACATTGCCAATTGATGAATGTAGCATTGGTTCAGGTCGTCTGCTGCAAAAATCTTAGTACCAAAGCAAATCTGTTCAAAACTCTACAAGACTTGCCAAAATTCATATATATATAAGATCTAGATTGCTGGCAAAACATACAAAGGATCCTCCAGCATTAAGACTGAAGATGTCAAGAAATTACTGTTACAAAAACCAATAAAAGGAGTAAAAATAATCAATTACTCTTAATCAGCTCAAGGTCCTCCCCCATGTAAATTCCAATTAAACAGCAAGTAAAGTTATTAAGTCCAGAACAGGCCCCTTAGCACATCGAATGATGGAGTAAATAATCAAGTACACATAGTCCAGTTGCTTATGGGTAAAGCTTTGCATGTTGGTTTTTTGTTTTCATTCAGTTGGAATTTACTGGGTCTAGGTGATAACAGTTGATTGACCATAGAAATGCTATGCAATTGCAAACAGATTAGAAAATTGATTTAAGCATCAGAATATTCAATTTGTCTATTTCAACAAAGGCACAAAGAATTTCAAACAAGCCTAAAGTTCACAAAGTAAATTGCAGATGCATTGCATAAAGACTTTTTCTTTCAATAGTTTGTCATGTATTTTATAATCCAAATTTCTACGTTAATTTTCAAATTTCAGAAATGTATAGAGACGGAAACCTAGGACGGAACGGAGAAAAACTATAAGCTTAGTGGAGGATTAGACCCGTTGTTATCTCTATGTTTCAGATGGTCCCTTTTTAGTCATTTTCCTCTTCATCTTCTCCCTCCTTCTTTCTCCCTTCTTTTCTTTTATCTTATTTTCTTTTTTTTATGTTTTTTATCTTTTTATTTTTTCAACTTTCTCATATCTATCATTGGGTTCATCTACCACCGACCCCAATTAGCTTGGGTTAAAGGTGCTATTGATGTTGATGTTGATGTTGATGTTGCATAGAGATGGAGACCTTTCTTGCTTTAAGTTTTCCTTTAACATTTATGAAAAAGATTGACATCCTTGATGACTAATACATCTCTTAAGATTCCACTTATAACAAAGAAAAGGAACCCCAAAATAGAATAAGTGGACAACATACCTGTTGTAAATTTGGGAAAAGATGCCACAAGAAAGGAATTGTGATGATCTGTGATGCAAAGCTATATCTTGGATTAATTTGTGAACAGATACAAGGCTTCTGACCAACATGACATATTACAGTAATAAGCACACGCTCCAATGATGATCCCTTGCCGATGGAAAAATAATTTTCTGCATTATCCTACAGGGGATCACCAGGGTAGTTTAAGCTTTGGCTGGTGAATGATATAATAAATAAAAGGAACATGATCTGAAATAACAAAACTAGAAATTATAATATAAACAATAGGAAAGGATGGAGTAAACAACTTATATTGCATATTAATCCATTGGCCTAGTTTCTTTTTCTGGTTAGGTAGGACATCCCGTTAAGATCTTGTAAGGGAAGACAGAAATTGGTTGGGGGTGCATCAACCCCCCACCTCAAACACTACAGCTCCTTGGTGACAATAGGAAGTGCCACTTCGCTACAAAGCCATTGAGCTAGTATTTCTTCACTTAATTGATAATTACACATAAAAGAATAATATAGATTCAAAAGTTAATCACTGACTTTTGGTATATTTGAATGAGACTTTCTTCAAACTCAAGAATGGATTTTGGTAATAATTAATAAATGTTAGTTGAGGTAGATGTTAAGAATACTACAAATAAACATAAGAGAGATAAAGGAATAAGAACAGAAAAATTGTAACTGATAGTGATATATGCACAAAAATATGGACAGCTTTGCTTCATATTTTAGCCATTTGGCTGGGTGTCTTCCTTGCTTTTGTTTCTTTAGAATATCCCATACTCCCCCGGCTTTATTTGCTTTCTAATAATGCTTTCTTCAAATGCATGAGAGATGAGAGAGAGAGTTAGAGAGAGAAACACTGGGGTGGGTAGAGCGACTCATTCTGTTAGTTCCCGTTATGATGGATTTAGGTACAGACAGCATGTCGCGGATCCGGCGACGGCACGCGGCAGGGTAGCACGATCATATAACTGGAGAGAACATGTTGATGTCTCCTCTTTTTACTTCACTCGCTTTCCTGAGGACTTGGGGGAGAAAGACTTGTGGTCCATTTTCAAAAAATGGGGAGATGTTAGGGAGGTTTTCATAGCTAAAAACAGAAACAGAAGCGGCAGAAGATATGGCTTCGTGAGGTTTAAAGGAGTTGAGAACATCCTGAAACTGGAGAGAGCTTTGGACAATCTGATCATAGGAGGCATCAAGTTGCATGCTAATATCCCAAAGCACGAAAGAGAGGGTCGTATTGCTGCGATGAAGGGCAAGGCGGTATTACAGGATGAATGCATACAAGGCACCAATGCAGGGAGGGCAGCAAGTGGAGAGAGATCCAACCAACCACATCCTCGACAATATTTGCAAAGACCAACATATGCTCAGATTGTTGCCAAACCCAGCCATGAGGTTAAGAAAAGGTGGTACCCGAAACGTGTTTTTGAAATGAACAAACCAACTTTCTCGTCGCTCCAGATTGATGTCCAGATGGAAAGCAAAAAATGGCTATGTGATGCATGGGTAGGAAGGCTGCGGAAGTTAAATATGTTTGATAGGTTGGAAGAAGAAATGGAATGGGAAGGAGAAGAGGAAATTAAGCCGAGGTATTTCGGGGAAGACATGGTGTTGTTAATGGGCCTAAGCGATTCCAAAGCGAAGGAACTATGCTGGAATGAAGAGATTCATGGTCTGTCCATGTTCCACACCTTGGAGAAATGGAAACCATCCCTGAAACCTGCTTATCGTCTAGTTTGGGTGCTGTGTTGGGGCATCCCTTTACATGCGTGGGACTCAGCAAACCTGGCTAAGATAGTAGCAACCATTGGAGACTTGGTGGAAGTGGATGACGAGACAGACGATTTACAACGCTTAGACAGAGCACGTGTGCTCATTAAGACACCATGGAAACCAACCATCAAGCACAATATCGCGGCTACTATCAACGGGGTTACCTTTTCGATTTATATTACAGAGGAGTCAAACGCGGCCTCTGTTAGATGTAGATGTTCCAAACGGTGCTTGGCGGATTCCTCTGATGAAATAACATCTGTGGATAGCTCAGAGGTTGGAAGTGAGGCGTTAGAGGATCACCTTCGTGAGATGCAAGCGACGGCGGCTGTGTCACCGGAAAATCTTTTGCAGAACGATAACGGAGACCCGGATGAAGTGCGGTCATTACACGGTGGACCGGGTCAACTACCTACGGGTCTCGATTCCAAATCTGTCAACAGCAGCAACAGTAGCTATACTAGGGACGCAGTGTCGGACACTTTTGGGGACACGCTGCCACCTAACCCACAGGCCTTTTGCACGGACTGGGTACGTTCCCAGGTTGGAAGCATAGGTACAGAGGAGCATGACGGGAAGGGAGCTGGAGAAGGTATGGTCAACAGGGCAAATCTTTTGCTACCAGAAGATGTTTTCATTAATAAGGAAGATTCTGGGATGGTGAGGGACCCACACTTGAAAATTAGCCAAGAAGGAAAAGTGAGGGTATCACGTGATGGGGATATTTTGAGAGAAGCACAGGAGGTTACTGCGGGACCCACTAGGACTTGTGAGATTTTACCATTGAAGGCAAAAATACTTTGATGGGCCCAACGAATATTGGGCCTGAATGGCAAGTATACACAAGATGCAGGGGGGGGGGGAAATAAGGCTACTATCACTTATGAAAATAAAGGAACAGCAGTGAATAACATCCATGATCAACCTTTGGGCCTTTATAAAAAAAAAGAGGACCACGTACCCGAGAAGAAAGGGAAGGAGGATCTTATCATTCTATCTAGTCACAAGTCACCTAAAAACCTGATGGAGAACAGCGGACTAAAAATGGCTGAATGGGAGGTGGGACCAAAGGAAAATGTCAACTTAGCTTCAGAGTCAAGTTCAAACTTCACTAATTTCAAACAAGATGATTTCTGGGATTTGGCTCAACAATTTGGTGTAACCAGCCACAATAAGGAAGATGTCATTAACAAAATTATGGACATGGAAGCAAGAGAAAAGGGTGAGACTTCGAGGAGGGGGGGGAGATGAGGTGGAATTATGAAGATCCTATCCTACAATATCAGGGGGTTGGGGAGGGGTGTGAAATGGAATTCAATCAGGAAATTAGTATGTAAAGAAAAAGTTGATTTGTTATGCCTACAAGAGACTAAGAAAGAAATAATTACAAAGATGATTTGCCAAGCACTGTGGGGGGACTCAACTGCTAATTGGGAATACCAGCCAGCAGTTAATAAAGCAGGAGGGTTGTTATGTATTTGGAGTGAGGAGACTTTCAAACTAGGAAAAAGGCTGAAAGGCAATGGTTTCATATACCTGGAAGGAATTTGGATGCCTGAAAATAGGAAGGTCACAATAATTAATATTTATTCACCTTGTGATGCAACTCTGAAAAAAGCTTTTTGGGAAGAAATCAAATTGTTGAGGAGGACAAATGCTGCGGGTTTATGGTGCATTATTGGAGATTTTAACAATATTAGAAGGCCATCAGAACGGCTTGGATCAGGACAGAATAATCAAAATGGAGGCAATCTAAAGGAATTTAATGAATGGATTGAGGATTTAGAAGTGGAGGAGGCTCCTAGGATCGGCAGAAAATTTACATGGTATAGACCGAATGGGTCTGTGAAAAGCAGACTGGATAGGGCATTGATATCTGCTGATTGGCTGTTTTTCTGGCAGGGATGTTCTCAAATAGCCTTGGATCGTAACTATTCAGATCATTGCCCTATCTTGTTAATGTCCTCTCATGTTGATTGGGGTCCAAAACCGTTTCGTTTCCTTGATTGCTGGCTACAAGACAAATCTCTTAGAAAGGTCATTTCTCAGTCGTGGAACTCTTATGTGAGACCTGGCTGGGGTGGATTCATCTTAAAAGAAAAGCTCAAACTCCTGAAACAGAAGTTGAAGGTTTGGAATAAAGAGCAGTTTGGTAATATTCAACAGAAAATCAGATCCTCAGAATTGGAACTGAACAAGCTTGAATTAGAAACAGAGAATAGACAAATGTCTGAAGATGAAATAAAAAGGAGGCAACAATTACAGGAGGACTTGTGGGCTGCTGCAAATGCCAATGCATCTATGCTGAGACAAAAGGCTAGGTCGAGATGGATTAGGGAGGGGGACTGTAATTCCCGCTTCTTTCATCTGTCCGTCAATTGGAAACGCCGGAAAAACATGTTGCAAGGAGTGCTAATTGATGGGTGCTGGGTAGAGGAGCCAGGCAGGGTTAAGGAGGAGGTTAGACAGTTTTTCAAATGCAGCTATCAAGAAACAGATTATGACAGACCCAAAATAGATGGGGTTCATTTTAAAACTCTTGATCAGCAGCATAACAATGTATTATCAGCCCCTTTTGAGCTATCAGAAATAAAAGAAGCTGTGTGGAGTTGTGGCAGCGATAAGAGTCCTGGACCGGATGGTTTCAATTTTAATTTCATAAAGGCTTTTTGGGATATTTTGAAGCCCGACTTACTCCGATTCTTGGATGAATTTCATGCTAATGGGAGCTTCCCAAAAGGGGCAAATGCCTCTTTTTTAGCTTTGATTCCTAAAATCCTTGATCCTCAAAGCTTACATGAATATCGGCCTATTTCTCTAATAGGCTGCATCTATAAGATTGTGGCTAAGGTGCTTGCCAACAGGTTGAAGCGGGTGATGTCTGTCATCATCGACGAACGACAATCTGGTTTTATTGAGGGGCGCCATTTATTACATAGCGTTGTCATTGCAAATGAGGCTGTTGAGGAGGCTAAGAGGAGCAACAAAAGCTGTCTGATTTTTAAGGCAGATTTTGAAAAAGCATACGATTCGGTAAGCTGGGAATTTCTTATGTACATGATGAAGAGGATGGGTTTTTGTTCTAAATGGATATCATGGATCAAAGGTTGTTTAACCTCAGCTTCTATTTCTATCCTGGTAAATGGAAGCCCAACATCAGAGTTTCAGCCTCAGAGGGGATTGAGACAAGGGGATCCATTGGCCCCTTTTTTGTTCAACATTGTAGCGGAAGGTCTTACGGGGATGATGAGAGAAGCACAAGCGAAATATTTGTTTGAAGGTTTCAAGGTGGGAAGGAATAATATTGATATCAGCATCCTTCAATACGCTGATGATACAATTTTCTTTGGGAAAGCAACCAAAGAAAATGTTAAAGTCTTAAAGGTGCTGCTAAAGAGCTTTGAGATGGTTTCGGGGTTGAAGTTGAATTGTAATAAAAGCAATTTTGGTGCTTTTGGGATGGATAGTCAGTGGGTTTTTGCTGCTGCCAGTTTCCTTAACTGTGGAGTGATGTCTGTACCTTTTTCCTACCTAGGTATTCCTATCGGGGCAAATCCGAGGCGTCGTATGACATGGGAGCCAATACTTAAAAAGTGTGAGAGAAAATTAGCCATGTGGAAACGCAAATACCTATCTTTCGGGGGAAGGGTTACCCTCATTAAAGCTGTCCTTAATTCAATCCCTATTTTCTTCTTTTCTTTTTTCAGGGTGCCGATACAAGTTATATCTAGATTGGAAAGGCTGCAGAGGAGGTTTTTGTGGGGGGGTGGCTCCGAGCAGAAGAAAATTCCTTGGGTGAGATGGGAATCCGTGTGCCTCCCAAAGGAAAAAGGAGGGCTGGGAATCAAGAATTTAAAGAGTTTCAATCAGGCCTTGTTGGGAAAATGGTGTTGGAATTTATTCCATCAGCCGGAAGCTTTATGGGCTCAGATTTTGGAGTCCAAATATGGAGGTTGGAGATGTATAGAGATGTCTAGGAGGCTGTCTACAGCATCGTTATGGTGGCGAGATTTAAGTCTGGTTTATGAATCTGTCCAGTTTGATGGGTGGTTTTTTAGTGGTCTCAGGTGGAAGATAGGTAGTGGAAGCAATGTACTCTTCTGGGAAGATTCATGGCTGGAAGACAGAACCCCTTTGAAGGTTAGATTTCCTAGACTTTTTCAGATCTCACTACAACAGAATCACCCCATTCAGCTTTTGGGCAATCAGAATCAAGATGGGTGGGAATGGCAACTCCAATGGAGAAGACCTTTTATGGAGGGCGAAATACAGCTGGTGATAAAATTTCTGGAAGATATTCAGGGGCTGACAGTTCGTGAGCAGCAAACAGATTCATGGGTATGGATGGGAGAACCCAACGGAATTTATTCTGTGAAGAGTGCTTATCGCCTGCTTAATGGGGAGGAGGATAGTCAACATCAGGATGAAGTATTTAAGATTCTGTGGAAGTTAAAAATCCCCTGCAAAGTATCATGCTTTACATGGAGATTATTGAAGGATAGACTGCCTACGAAACAAAACCTTTGTAGAAGAAACATGGAGATAACCGACATCAGATGTCCTTTTTGCAACAACTTTGAGGAAGACGCTTCACACCTTTTCTTTAACTGCCCTAGAATTGTACCTCTGTGGTGGGAGTCATGGGATTGGGCAAACTTAGTTGGGGTATATTCAATTATTCCAAAGGAGCATTTCAGACAATCTTCTTTCTGCCATCCACGCGGGAAAGGTTTATTTAGGTGGCTAACATGGTGGACTGCTTTGACATTGTGTACTTGGAATCATAGAAATCAGATCATTTTTCATAATGAATCTTTTAATGGTCACAAATTACTGGAAGATGCTATATTTTTTTGCTGGTCTTGGCTGAGGAACCTAGAGTCAGGATTTGAGATCCCTTTTCATTGTTGGTCTAGTAACTTAAGAGATTGTTTTGTATCTTTGGGGAGGGGTTAAATTTGTTTTCTTTTGATTTTGGTTTTGTTCTTTTTAGCAATCTGTCAGAACTTCGTCGGCTTTTGTACAAAGCCATCCCAGTTCTGTGCTGATCCTGCTGTTTTGTAATCTCAGCAGTACTTCTTGTACTGTTTTTACATATTTATATATATATTATCTTTGCTGATCAAAAAAAAAAATAATGCTTTCTTCAATAAAACACATTACTGTAAATGCTATAAAACTCAGAGAAGCAGACATTCTGAAGAAATTAATCTCAAGATAAATGTATTTTTGTCACATCACGCATTTAGAAAACAAGTTTCACCCACAAAAAAAAGGAGGAAGCAACTAGCAAGAGTTAAACTAAAATCATTATTTTCCCTTGCTCACTCCCATATTTCTCAAACACATGTAATCTATCAAATTATGAAATAACTTGTTTCTGAAAAACATTACCTTTCCTGTAAGAATTATCTCCCTGAGTAGGCCAACTGCATTGTTTTGAATGAGATATTCTACTATCTTACAGCTCCATGGCAATTTGGGATCAATTAACAATACTAAAACCTCCAATAAAGGAATAGCTGACACATGCAATTCCTCAGGAGTCAATAAAAGCTGATCCTTTAACTGATTTCTGTCAAGTTAAAAAATAAATAAGCAAGCTAGCAAAGAAACCCCAAAAATACAAGGGCATTTTTGGATTATTAAAAAAGAGAGTACAGCAACATCAAGACCAAAGGCATGATACCATGAAGATTACAAGTTTCTCGGTTAACTTATGAAATACTTGCAAGTAATCTGATCCAATGGCCAACATATATGCACAGGAGGGATGAAGCACTATTTATCCAGTGAGCATCATACATGACATTTTTGGTCACTTGTATTTCTCATCATATAGAAATAGAAGGCTAAGATGCCCCACAATGGCTAGGAACATGGCCAAACACTCCTTATCAGTCTTGGTCAATTCACATCAATTTAGTATATAAAAAAAAAAAAAGACAAATAGCATGTGATTTAGTATATAAAAAAGACATAAGAGAAAATACAATAGAATCTATTAGAGAGAAATGAGAGAAAAGTAGAGAGAGAAAGGAACTCTGATTTTATTTTAGTGAAAGTCAAAAAGTGTACAGTGTTAGTTACAAAGGAGGTTTTTATAACCACTGTATGAAACTTCCAGAGTACGCTTTGTATGAAACTTCCAGAGTACACTAAGTTCCTAACAGCTTATACTGCAGAAGGGGAGTGCTGTTAGCAAAAGCTAACCAGCACTTTACAAAGTATGATTTTACTAAATACACTTCTAATAGAATCAATGCAACATGAACAGGACAAAACCCTTAGCAGCATAACCAATATCTTAAAAGGACGTCAGTTTTAGTGTCCAACATGAAAAGGACCGGTAAAAACAGGCTAGAGAATTTTAAAGAGTCAGCTCAGAAAAGGAATTAAAATATGGTCATGAAACAAACCTATTCTGATGCAGAGCAAAAATACAAGCTTGTACAAATCGCTTCACTCGACAGTTCACCAAAGCACGTGTGGATGAATAATCCACCCCCGCAAAAAGTTTCACAACATCCCCTGTTGCAAATATTTTAGCTTTACAAGTTTTGTGACGAACACTTTGGGGGGAAAATACAAGAAAAGCAAGAATCTACAATATTTCAAATTGCTTTTCTTCTAACAAGCACCAGATGTAACAATCTTAGCATGGTTTTGTCAAACACTTCAAAACCTATGTCTTTAAGTGATCATAAAGAGGTATCTAGAAACTAGAATACGGCCTTTGTCACATAACACAACCATAAGGATTGCAAAAGACAGTTATAAAATTAAAAACAGAGGATTGCAAATGTCACTTAAAAATTAAAAAATTAAATTTAAGAAGTCTAGGGGACCAAAACTTCAATCATTGTCTGCTCACCGTATTGTTTAAAATAAAACAGCTGATTTCCATATAAAAGAATTAAGTGAAGGAAGATTACAAATAATAAATAGAAAAGTTACAGAGAAAACTAAATTCTTAACATCTTCAGCAGAAGTCATTGATTATAGAAATATTTAAAAGCTTGTGACTAAGTCAGATTTTTCAATGGCAGAAAGTACAATTCATGGGACCAATAACAAATACAGTATGAGATAGGATTTCAATTCTGTGAACTCCACAGCCTTCATTTTTTTTCTTTTATGATTATGATAAAATGAATATATTAAGAAGGAAAATGATAACTCAATGATCATTCGCATTGTCACTTTGAAAGAAAATATACAAACTATCTAGAGGCAAAACAAGCACCATAAAGTCAATTGACTGCACTAGAAATCTCTTTTCTGGTGGGGGAAAAGATTAAATGTAAAACAAATATAGGTTCCAGTTTGCAATTATTTTTCCCAAATGCCTTAAAATACAAGTACAGTAGATAAAGAACTGTAAAATCCATAGGAAATGGAAGGTTGATTAAGAATTACCGTTATCCTGAACAGACCACCAAAGCAACCGGCATATTTGCACAAGAACTAATAAATCATCAATATTTTCTGCCTTAAAGAAATAGAGGAATTGGTAGAGGAAATTAGAATCTGGACCAAAAGAATTCCTGAATGCACACAAGATGACATTAATTTGATTAGTAACAGTGCAGTTTTCAAGTAAGATCATACCAAAATAAGCTGCATCATTAATTACTACAAAAGCTTATAATAAAAGAAAATGAACAGTATTCAACAATTATAATTTGTAATTATCAAATTTCACCTGTCCACATTCTGGCAATGCTTCCCATAGATTTTATAGAACTGCTCTCGCACCTTAGATTGTTCAGTTCTGACAGTTTTTCTCCCTCTGAAGCATTTCTGTAGCTAGAATCAGTCAACAATTTGCATGACACATGAATGACGTTGACTCCCTTAAATATATTGTGCCCACCACACAGTATACACAACACATCAAACTACAATCTAGGCAGCTAAACTTTCGGAACTGCATGACACTGCAATCTTATTTTCACTTTTAATGTAGCAGTGAATATTCAACATACTTCAATTTTAAAATAAAAATATCACAAAACCATGCAAATTGAGGAGCATCAACCATTGCCAAAATCAAAACAAGCAATGCAACTTTCATTACAATTTAAAACACTACCATGATGCATGGCATAATACAACAAAAATTTTAATACTAAAATTTCATTTACAGATGGGAAATAATTGAAAGTAGAATGTTGATAAATTATTGGAATCAAAACCTTTTAATATTGAAATCTCAAACAAACAGTATATAGTTAGTGGATTCAGCCAGTTTTATATGACTCATTAAATTGTCACCATGAAACAACATCAAATAATTCACCATAACGTCTCCGTGGTGAGGAGGCAGAGGGAAATAGTTGGAAGTGGGCTTTTCTTTGGGGTTTTGGGGAGAGGGAGGCACAAGGATAGATACAGAGTGAAAGTGGGAATCAGGATATAAGAACATCTGTTAAGAGGTTTCTCCTCTCCTCTAGATCTCTAATTCTGTGCATAATTTCCACATAAAAATGTTTTTTATTGTGTTTGGCAAGTTGATTTTTCATGGAAACTTTGTCTTCCTCAAAAACTTGAGACAGAGAAACTAGTGAAGCAAAATCTTTCTTTCCTGGCTAAAATACAATTTTGGCCCCCTTATTTTACTCAAACCGCAATTTTGGATCCTATAAAAAAAAGAGAAACATTTGGTCTTCCTATTTTTCAAAATCAAGGATTTTGGTTCAACTGTCAATTTCAGGGGTTGACCATTAATAAGTAAACTGCTAAATCGCCAATGTGACACTATAATATTGGGTATTTTAATTATAATTTTGACTAATAAAGCATTTAATTTGATAAGAATTTGATTAAAAACTATTAATTATCATTAAAAAAAATCTTTAAATCACCTAAGAATTTAATTAATATATTCACATATGGGTTTCTAAACTTCTATTTTCCAACATGATGGAATTTGAAACAGTGGAGCAATACTTGACAAAAACAACCTAAATTGCCGGAGGCAGCTAAACACAACAACAACATCACTCCATCAAGCATTACGATGAGAATAATTCAGCTAATTTCACTTGCTACAAAACTTGACAAATGCATTACAGAAACAGTGATGCACAACGAAATTGCAAGATTAAAAACTAAAATCAAGCAGATGCACTTAAACCTGAATTTTGAGTACAGCAGAGTTCTGCTCGCGCAACCATAAGCGCCGGTTGCGCTCAACTCGCGTCTGTTCTAGAAGGTTCTTCCGGTCCCTTTCCTTTGAACTGCGACCTCCCAAATCGACACGCTTCCGCGTCGAAGGATCGCCGCTGAAGAACATTTTTTATCACTTTTTTCTTCTGCCCGGCCAATTCATGCCCTAGTTTCCACACAATGAAGATCGCACCACGCAAAGCGCGTTTAATTTGCAATGAGAGCTCGCTTCGATGGGAAGAAAAGGATTTGGGCGAAAAAGTTGCCCTAGAATTAGAGAAAAATGGGAACCGAGTTCTTTGGTGCAAGACGATAGTAAAGACTCAACAGTCAACAGTAATAATAATGAGAATTCTTAATACGAAAAACCAATTTGATCACAGCAAAATAATAATGATAACAATAGCAGTAATTGAACGGAAAACCAGTGTTTGCAAATAGAAGAAGAACGTGAAATTTTCGCAAGCTTTCTCGTGCTTCCCTCACTTTCTCGGGAGCGCTGTGGGAAAAAGTTTTTCAAACAGGTGCAAAATAGTATATACTGGTTTTACTATGCATGGTGTGGCAAAAATAAAAAATAGCCACCTTAATTAGAATTTTGGTTTTCTGGTGTCTTACGAATTTTTACACAAACTTTTTGATAATTTGAGTCGATTATAAAATAATCTTCGATTCTAAGTTTAATAAATAAACTCAATTGTGTTGTCAAAATTGAGTTATATTTGTTGGGTTATATTTTATAATATGTATATGTATGAGATTAATTATTTTATTTTAATTATCTTAAAATTTATATTTATCATGATTTATAATTAATTGAATGAAAACTTTTATGCTGATAATATATAGAATTTAAACTTTTATTTACCATCGCAGATGATGCTACTACTGTATTTTTGGGAGAAGGATATTCACTTCCATCAACTTTCAGCAATTGGCAGGAGACAAATTATAATATTGGATCTAACTCCTTTAAAATTGATGGGTGTGCTTTAAAAATTTATACTGCTGTTAGATTAAAAAATGGATAAATTTTGTGGTAGATTCCTATATTTTCAATTAAAATTAGTCTTTAAGTGCATTTAGTTCAGATTTGATAGATAGATCTCATGTATTTTGGATGTGGGCTAAGGTATTCTTTGTACCTAATATAATAAAAAAATTCTCAATCAAAAGAAAAACATGTTAGGGATTCTCATTTTCATCCTTACATGTAAAAACTTATTAAGTTTCTATATTCTCCATGGGCAAGCATTTTGTTTTGATTGTGTCAGAATGACACTGTCACTAACAATCAGTAACACCTTACACATTTTTAATTTGATATTTATATATGCAATGCTTTCTTAATTTGATCCTCGTATTCAAGAATGCATACGGAGGTTAATGGTCATTGGTCAACGCATTATCCTTAGAGACAGTGTCACACTAACATATACCAAATGATCATTAATAAGAACTAAACTATAGCATTTGCCATAGGAGTAATTTAATAAGTTTTTATATATATGGACCAAATCAAGAGTTTTCACTCTGCAACATAAAGATTAAATTATATGTTTCACCTTAAAATTTTAGTACGTTTCGAAATTAAAACGTGTTAAAATTTAAACATGTTCTTAAATTAGTTTCTGGATACCAATTTTTGAAGAAAAAATAAATAAAGAGATGTGCATAAATAAAAAGAAAGAATGCAAATAACCATTTCCAACATCTAAGGAGCACAAAAACTTGTCTGAATCGTTTAGTGTTTAATAGTAACCCGCGGACTTTCTTTACATGATACAGTAAATTTTATGGCATTGATTAGTTTGCGGATAAGAATACGGGCTAAAAGAAACACTAATAACTAATAAGAGCTAAACAGGCCCCGAAGCCCAATTCGATTGAAATTATATTTATGCTGGGTTCTATTAGTAAAAAATGGTTGAAAATAATAAATTTATTAATGTGATTTACTAAATAAAGAATAAGACTTATATATTTATTAATTTCTATTAAATTTTAATTAATAATAAATAATGTATTTGA
Organism: Glycine latifolia; assembly: GCA_013407115.1. Lineage (NCBI taxonomy): Eukaryota > Viridiplantae > Streptophyta > Magnoliopsida > Fabales > Fabaceae > Glycine > Glycine latifolia. The sequence goes on from CM023947.1 coordinate 3,560,232, forward strand.
AATAGCATGATGATCATATTTCTCTTGTGGAAAAAAAAATCATGTGGATTGTATACACATCAAATTAGCCAGGTACAAAAAGGAAACTCTTGAAAAACTTAACTCAACGAAATAGTAGATTTTACAATTCATTCTGATCGTGTACCTGTTGAATGTTAACCCAAAAGAACAAAACCCAAAAAATAGATCCTTCTTATCCTCAAACATGTGATTTGCGCCTATACAAATGACCAACAAACTGATCACACCCCCTAGAAGTTGACAGAAAAAGCAATGCCATTGAATAAATTAAATTTGCTAGGTCAACTATTTCATGTAAAAGGGCATTAGGTGTTACTGCAAAATAACAGAGGAAAATTAATTATGGGTGCTTCATTCTAATTCAATTAACAACACAACATTAACCGGAACATTATAATTTATAGCTACAATGCTTACCCAGCTGACTCACTAAACATGTAAAAACGTCTTTTCTTAGTTGACCATGTGTCCCCCTCCCTTTTCGGCTAGGCAAACTTCTGCTTTTGACTTATTTCAAACCTTATTTGTGTTGTTTAGAAAAAGATCAATTAGCTAGCTATGGCAAAGTTGAATGTGAAAATATGGCAGGTTTAATTAAGATACCTAGTTGCAATATCTGGTCATTAATAAATGAAATCAGTGCATATAACTCTCCCACAATCATCCAAATGAAAGTTTAATTGAATAAGAAATTATCGGTTCGAGTGATCTTGATATCAAATTAAGTGATAAAAAAAATGAAAGTTTCATCTAAAAAATACCTTCATTAGTAACATTTTAATTTATAATATCATCACAACAAAACATGTGTATTCCTAATTTGACTGAAATCATCATTTGGGACATTATATTTTAATTTGAGAACCTTCCACTGTTGACACTAATCAAGCGCGCGAATGGTGTGCTTTGGCTTGATGGTCTTTGCATACATACAATGTAGAAACTCTAATACAGCTTCATTGATAATATATTTGCCCTCTTGGTGTTAAAATAAAATAAACAACACCGAAAACGGGAAATATCACTTATCAATGTTTTAAGTAAAAGAAAAATAAGGCTCTTATAAGACTTTAAAACTTCATATGGATATTAGCATGCGCAGAACAAGAAAATAATTTTAGCTCATGTCAACAAATTTTACATATCAAATTATCAAAATATTTATTATAATTGTACAAATTTAAGTAACATTTAAAATTTAAATTAACAATTGTCAATGATTATATATCAAAGCAAACATATAAAAAGACACTAACATTTCTTGTAAACATTTCAAACATAAGAGTTTCACTTTCCTTCCACACAAAATAATAAGTAATGAACCAAGCATTGTCCTACAGACATAGATACACACAAATATAATAATTATATATATAATAACATTTAAGAAATAATTTGAAATATAATAAAAAAAATTGCATACCTAAAATTGTAAATAACGCTCTTTTAAATTGACAAAATCTTCAAGGATAGAATTTGTGATAAAAGTGTCAACAATCTCTCTTTCAATATACATAACCAAATTATTTGCAAGAAAGTCATCATCCATTTTGTTTCGAAGTCTTGTTTTCACAATTTTCGTTGCTGAGAATGCACGTTCACCACTTATTGTTGAAATTGGTAGTGTTAAGATAAGACGAATTAGCCTATCAACCAAATGATAGGAATTTGTCTTTCCTTTCTCAACTAATCCTTGACACAACTCAAAAATTGAAGATAAATTTTGAAGTTTTGGATGTTTTGGGATGTCCTTGTGGAAATGCTTCAATTGACAATTCAAATTAATTATCTCTTGCTCAGAAAAATCAAGAGGATAATATTTCTCTGTAAGGCTACAAATATCATCAACATTAAATGTTTTTAACCATTCTTCGGATCTAATGAAGAGCTGAGTGATAAAAGTTCCATTGTTTGATCATTACACCTTCTATTCAACTCTTGTAATTGAAAGTCAATGGTTGAATTAAAGATATCAAAATGATAATGATGCTCAATAGTTATTTGATCATGTTGTCGACGACCACGACCTTCAATATATTGAGCATCAAGATCTGAAACATTTATTTCATGAAGCTTAGAGAAATTAACAACACTTTCAAGTTTTTTTTTTCCAACCATCTTTTCGTAATTCTTGAATAAGTTCCTTTGTACTTGAAACTAATTGTACAGCATTCATCAAAATTAAATTAAAGATAAACTCAAAAGAAGTGATCATCTTATAAGTTGCAGTAGCTTCTCCTCTTTGAGTGTAATTTGAGCCTTCACTACAAATTTTTTCAAGTACTGAACATGATTCATTCTACCCTCGTTAAAGACTGCATATGGAATAATAATGAGAACCCCATCTAGTATCACTAGGCCTTTTTAGTGTACCTACTTGGTTAGAACCTGGACCAGTTTCAAGCTCACCAGTAGTCTGCAAACGTTCAAATTTTGAAATTTGGGCAGCATGGAATTGATCATGATGCCTAGAATAAGCAATGATAATATTATTGATGAAATTCAAATGATGAAAGAATTCATAAATATAAGCAACTTCCTTAAAGGTAGAAATCAAGGCTAATTGTAATCGATGAGCAAAACAATGCACATAATAAGCACAAGGACATTCATTAAGAAATAATGCTTGCAATCCATTCAATTCACCACGCATATTACTAGCACCATCATATCCTTGGCCACGGATGTTCTGGATATCAAGGCAATGATGTGAGAGTATTTCACTAATAGTATTTTTAAGTGTCATAGATGATGTATCTTGAACGTGATAAAGTTCAAAAAATATATCTTTTATGAAACCATCTTTGTCAACAAATCTCAAGACAAGAACCATTTGTTCCCTTTTGGATTCATCACATGCTTCATCCACAAAAATACAAAACTTAAAGTCCCCAATATCTTTGCGAATCTGTTTTCGTACTTTGTTTGCTAGGACATATAAAATCTCCTTTTGTATTTGAGGTGACGTATATTTGGCTGTCAATGGAGCATTTTGTAGAACAACATTAGCAACTCATTGTAAGATGTCAAAAGTTTGATCATTTCAATAAAATTGCCACTATTTATTGAATTAATAGTCTTATCATGCCTTCTAAAAGTACATCCTTGAAAAGCAAACCAGCGAGCAAATCAATTGAAGTCTTAACACGCAGCCTATTGCTTTCAATTTGTTGGAAGTTTTGAGCATGCATAACTTTATCAGTATGGCAAGACTGATTCATTAAGTCTACACATGAGATGAGTGCATTAGTATGATGTGAACTGTAACACCCCAATATTTTACTATTTGAATATGGATTTAAGGAAATATTTAAGGATGATTAGAAAACTATAATTCACTATCTAGAGGGATTTTTATCACTTAATACACATTTTAAAATAAAATGCAATTTGAGCTATTCTAGTTATTAGAAAATTTTATAAAAGTGATAAACATAATCCTAGGAGTTTTCTTGTAATTATAAGGTAAAGAAATTTATTTATTAGGATGGATTAGTGAGGCTATAAATTAAAAACCAACAAGTAAATACAATTATGCTACTTAAAGGAAACAAGTGTATTATGGAGTGTTGGAGCTAGGCTAAACCGTATGATCAAAGATTAAGGGAAAGGATGGAGTTATCTATGCCATTAAATTAACTAGGAAACAAAAAGACAAAGCATATGGCACAAAAAAAAAGAATGGCCACGGTGAGAAGAAGAAAAGAAAGCACAACATGTATTATTTGGACCAAGGTGGCTACGGACAAAAGAAGAAAAATCTGAATAGCTTTTGCATGAATGAAACTTACGTGGAATAGCCAAGAAATAAGGAGGGGTGGGCCAATTCAAAGGAAAGAAAAGAAAGCAAACAAGTGGCAAAGCTTGAGTAGATTTTTTAAGACAAATGGAATCTACAATTAATGCAAGGAAGTAAAAATCAAATTGACTTCCTCCTAAGAAAAATCTAACCGTGCAGATTTTTGTGGATGGGGCCAAGGGATTTGAGTTCTACCAATAAGAATCAAGTGTAACTATATAAGGAAGGGTGCGGCAGAATTTTGGGGGAGCATAAAGAAAAGAAACCGTGCAGCTAGCCCCACCACCTTTGAGCTATTGTTTTCAAGCTTTATTTGAAACCCCACTCTAAATACTCCACCGTACACACTTCCCTCACATTAAGCCATCATTTTCACTCACATTCCTTAAGGAAAGCAAGGTCACGTGGAGTTTGGAATCAAGGAGCAGCTGGTGTTTTTTTAAATACTTGAGGTATAGGGAGGTTTGATAAATGAAATTTAAATACTTAGCTATATTTAAAATCACTACCTAATTTAGTAAAGAATTAAGTTGATAAATTAAAGAGAAATAGAAAATTAAGATGAGTATTATGAGATAAATAAATTTAACTTATTGATTGATGCTTAATGGTTTAAATTTTATTTTGGAAGCTATCTTGATTAGATGATGGTATAGATGATTTATTTTATCTAGTAACATCTCTTGGATTTTATGTTGCTTATATATTTGATTAATCATTTGTTATGGTATTTACCTATTCTTCTAAATTATTTATTTTAGATAGTCTTTTTACTAATTAGTTTGTATAGATGTAATACTTAATAAATCATAGATAAAATATATTTCAGGTTCCTTAAGCTAATTTATTTTGAAATGAACCTCATATAAGTTCTAACTATTTCTTTTGTTATTATCTCTTAAGAAATTATTTTGGATGTTACTTGATTTATTTTGAGTTATTTAATTTTATTGTTGTTGTCATAGCTATTCTAACTCAATCAAGAGGATATATTTATTTTGAAGTAAATGATTAGAAATTTAGTTCTGTGAGGTGTGATGAAACTGTATGACAGTTAATATAATTTGAATATGAGTTTTGTTGACAGTATATATTTGGTATTAAAAATCATTCTCTGTGATGGTATGAGGATAAGATTGTAACATTGTGATGTTGTGATGAGTCTGGGATGAAGGCCCTGTGAAAATGACTCTGTGATGTTAAGGGATGATGAAAATGAAATAATAAGGAAATAAAATGAACCAGTGATGCATTTCATACGCATATATCCAGTGGGGTATGAGATGATGATGATGAGATTGTTAGATCTCGTGAAGAGGAGTGTCAGATAACTAAACTGAGTCCATATAACTAGGGGGTAGACGCAGTGAGGACCACACCACCATGATGATCACATGGATGGGAGTGATAATCCTACGCGCCACTGAGCTACCCTGACCGGATGGATAAGTTCGTTCCACTAAGGTGAGGGTGGGGTTATCTGACAGTGGCCACAATTATTTAGACGTTGCTGAGATCTCAGTCATGCATCATATAATAAAGATGAGCATGCATTTTTTTTATGTGCTATGAGTGGAAAGGAAATTATTTAATTTATGGGTGAAAAAAAAATAGTAGTAATCGCAATATTAGTATGGTTTCTGTATTTTATTAGTACGTAAGTTTAATTTTCTGTATCTAATATTGTGGTTGTATTTAAATTTTGTTTATCATGACTTACCCTATTTTGTGTCTTGTGGTTGACACCTGTGATGACCCCAATTTATTTTGGGCGAGCAGAAAAACAGTGATATGGATGTCATGCGAGAAGATAGAATGAAGATTGTATGCTGGTTGTATGTTTTTGATGATGTGTGCTTACGATGTACTATGGACTGTACAACGGACTGTTTATATATGGGACTCTGGATATGTAATAATGGACTGTGTGGTATGTTTGAACGCCATGGACTATATGTTTTAAAATAACGCGTGAAAACTTTTATAATCTCTAAACTCGTTCGGAATTTTCATTTGAACCTTCATTTCCAAATTCGTTTTTTTAAAAATCAACCAAGATACATTTGAACTTTTATCCTTTTTGTTTTTCGAAATTTTTTTTAGCAAATAAAAATAAATACGAAATAAAAAGCAAAGAAGAAGCGGTCGTTTCATGAACAAGGATCATCTCCCATGTGACTTAGAAAAGCACAATAGTTTCCACTATGAACTCTATTCCAACCATTAAAACCTTTGATGGTGAATGCATCCCAACCATGTCGCCACCGACCTTTGTAGGGAAAAGATGGCATGGTAAACAAAACGCAACATCTATAGAAGGTGAATACTCGAGCCAAGAAGAAAATTCTTTGAACCAAGAAGCTTGAAAATGTCGAGGATGCTTTTCCTTGAAAAAGGATAGGTGCATTGAGGTTGATATGGCTCAACTATTAAATAAGCTCTCTGTATCTCATCGAATACATTAGCTGAATACTCCCAAATTCACTAACGTTTGCCTGGATCAAGTTCAAAAATTTTATTTTTGACTATAATAATGTAATCAGTATGTTCAATTCTACAACACTTTGAAGGAGTTTGCTCATGAGAAGGTGCATCACTCTTAGAAATTATGTTCGTAGGGGCATCGCTTGATTCACGTTCAGATACTACTTTCTTTTTAAAGAACACATCTATATTTTTCTGTTTATTCTTGCCTATACTTTTTCAACCTACATGTCAAAACTAGGATCTTCACAGTCCACAGAATAACATTCATTAAACAAGCAAGTAATCAAATAAATTTCTCTTTGTTTCAGTCCAGTTCCAATCCATCAATAATCTCATTCCCACACAACAAAATTATGTCTTTTTCTATCTGTTTCACTCAATTAACTAATAATTTAGTGTTAAAACAAATTAATTACTAATTGTTTTGTCAATGTACTTTGCAGGTGAGTGTAAAAGTTCTCGCCTCTCTTATTGCTCACACTAATAAAGGATTCAACATTTCAACATTTCTGCATACAACCCACAAGTCTACCAACACTCTCACCTTTCTTATTGCTCACTACCCGTTCTCTCTTTTTAGTTTTCTCAAAGAAAATCAAAAGGCAAAAATAATATGAACTTACCCGTGACCGTGAGGAGGTGAGCCAGTGAGGGAGACTGTGATCAGGGATCTGAAAGCTTGATGCTGGGAGGGAGAGGCCGTGACGGGCTGACGCCGTGACCACTGACCCGTAACCGTGAAGTGAGGCTGTGAGGGAGAGGAGAGTGGAGGGAGATCGACGTCAGTGCGACAATTTGAGAAAAAGAGGAGCTTAACTTGATGCTAACCGCTGCCCACTGGAGAGGTGAAGGAGTCGGAGAGGAGAGTGGAGCTGTGGAGGGAGATCGGGACAGCAGGAGTGCGGGACTAAGCCTGGAGGGAGAGAGAGGAGAGTGGAGTCAGGAGTGGTCGTGCATGATAGCGTGAGAGATTGCTCACTATTGTGCTTTCACCCTTTGTACTTTTGTCACTTCAACTCATATTTTTTAAAAAATAAAAAATTAAATTAGTGTCAAATTTTAAATAGTGCCAAATTTTATTTTTAGGTAGTACCTAATTTTATTTATAGTCCTAATTAATTATATAAGTATATATAATTATTCAAAAAAAAATTTACATCACTGAATAATTATAAATTTTATTTTTTAGATAGTGCCTTCACCATTGTTGGCCAAGGAGTGGCTTTGCCATTGGACATTACTTGTATCTAAGCAATTTTTTTATAAAAAAAAACTTCATATATATCACAATATTTCTAGATATCCCTTGAATTCTAAAGATTTTTCATTAACTAATATAAATTTGGAGGCCTAACTCTTTAGTTGCATGCATGAAATCTTCACTATGACTAATGTCTAATAGGGGAGTGATGACCATAAATAAGTTTGATTGTATTGAATTTTAACCAAACTTCCTATTTGTTCTAAAAGAACGTGTTGATTCATATTAGCCGACATATAATTATATGATTTAAATTTATAAGTCTTACAAGTCATAATTATATATATATATATATATATATATATATATATATATATATATATTATATTCAAATTACTCATAAGTATTTCTAATTTACATTTAATCTCTAACAATAAGTAATAATATTTTATTAGTGTAAGTGATACTGAACTCGATTCCTTTATATAAGATATTAAATTTAAGTTTTGTAAATGAGAAAAATGTTATTGAAACAGAAAATTTTCACTCAAAATGATTAATCAATTTTTTTAATTATCAATAAAATCAATAAATATTTCATATCATTAACATGTTTATATATTATCTTTGAATATTCTTTTCATACATAAGTTGTGGCCTCTCTTTCGCAGTCTTTATGGTACTGGTTGATTTTTTGGTATCTCTGGTACCAGTTCATATTATAATATAATATTTTTTATTGAATAAAAAAACTATTAACTTGGTTAAAGAAAACTGTAACAATAACTATGTTTTGTTGTTTTTTATTTGAAGTGAACCTCTCATTCTAGATAAGTCAAATATATATAAGTTTTTCTGCTCAACAAAAATATTAAAGAAATGAGTGGAATTAAGCCCGATAATCCTTTGATTTACACCACAGTATGTATCACTAAATGAATCATGATGGTGTTTGGTCACCTACTAAAATTAAATTCACTTACAGATTTAACAAGATCATTGAAAATGCACTTGAGTATTTCTCAAATTAATTAGCAAGCAATAACAACAGATGGACCAATTAAGAAGAACTAGCAATGAGAAGAGTAACATCATGCAAAATGACAAAATAGCAGGCAGCCAAAAATTTAAATTTAAATGTGGGAAAAACTAATTGTACGTGTAACAGGGAAGAATAAGTCTGAGCCTAGAGTTAGCCACGGAAAGAGAAAAACTGAAAAGCAGACCAATCATATGTGACATGGGTGAAAAGATTAGCATTATAAGAAAGTAAAACAGATAATTGAATAAATGTAGAAGTAGAAAATATTGTGTTCCACAAGACATGTCGTTTTTACAACGTGGAATTAAGTCGATAAGTGCCATTGAATCTGGACTAGCTATCTTTCCTCCCAAATCTTATTCATATTTTCTCCACAAATCTGAAGACTACTCATACGTCCCTTTCTCAAGCTTTCTCTTGTCACAACTTGTGTTGCTCCATAGCCAGCTCGTCATAATCTTCGTCTTTTCCTTCTTTATCTTTATCGTCTATCTTCATCCTTTCCATTTTCGTATTGTCCCCCTCAAAAAAAAAAAAAAAAAAAAAAAGACACACACACGATAACATTGCTTAAATAATGAAAAAGGAGCATTATGGATGAGAAGGACAACATATACAGATACAGATATTTTTTTAAAATGAGGTTCTTACTTTAATTTAATGTAAAAACATACTAGGTAACTCATAATTTTCTGAAAACAAAAACACTAGGTAAAGAAGAAGAATACAGATTTGAACCAATAAACACCGAAGATGCCTAGCTAATATTAATTTAGAGTAATGATAAATTACTAATATTTAATTTATTCTTTTTTATCTCATTTTGTCTTTTCTATGACGCTTATTACATATATTTTTTTCACCCTAATTCTCTCTTCTTACCCATCAAATCCACCGAATATGAATATGAGATGGAAGTTGATAATTCTTTATTAATGTATTTGTTCCAATAAGAAAAGAAAAGAACAATGCATTTTTAATTTATTTTCTATCTATTCATATATAGAAATGTTAGAACAAACAAAAAAGAACGGAACCGTTCTTATAGGATCATCTCATAATGGCATTTTAGCATCTATCATCGTGAGTGGGAATGTACGCTTTGATGACTAAGCTATATATTGGATCCAAGTAATTAAAATGACAAATATGATAGTTACTAATGATTCTGGTCAACTTTCCACCTGAGAACGCAACCATGGGCGGTTATCTAAATAATCTTCATTATGATATATATTCTCAATCTTTGATCCTAACCTTCGAATCTCTCAAAAAACAATACACATGTACACCCTATTATAACACAAGCCTTGTGGCACCAATCACAGCTAGACATCACCCATGCATGAGATACGAATAGTTTCACCCAAAGATCGTCTTGCAAATCTTTTATGGAAAAAAAACCCATATCCAATCAATATAATTACACATATCTTTGATCTCAATAAAAAAAAGGTCACCACCTAACCCAAAAGTGAGTTTTACTAACAAAACTAAAATGATCGAACACATGTTGAATGGTCCCCCACATAGACCCTAGTTAAGCTATAGACATGTGTCGAGGCATGGCATTGTTACTGTGCACGTGGCGTGTCTCGTCGTGCCCCGAATCTGATTTTAATTTCCTCCACGGCCACAATCATAACCCATGGTGTGAACTCTAACTTGTAAAGGTAACTAGATAATGGCAACCCCTCTAATTTTGAGGCGTTTGCACAATCAAATACGTTGGGTTTGGAAAGAGGATATAGATATACATGCAAGTTGATGATGATATTAAATTAACCAAGACAAAACTTATAAGTTATTACTATGATTATGATTATGGACTATGGTGGTGGGCATTTTCAATTTGTATAGTGAGTGCAATGAAACATACAACACGCTCTGGCAGACCTCACGAGAGGGGCTGCTTGTGAATCGTGAACGAAGCACTGCTTATTAATTTTTTTGTATAATTGCTGCGAATGTAGAGTTTGAAACCAACATAGTTACGTATGTCATTACAAAACTGGCAAAGACTAGGGAACACAGATTCACGCTTGGGATTATAATATTGCTTTGCAACCTTAATAACTTAGTTCCGAAGCCCTAGTGTGTGTCGAAAGGACACGACAATAGTGCTCGTCCTTTTCTTTTGTGTCTTGCTTTGGCGGCTTCTTTTACCACGTTTTATTAAGGCACGTTTGGATTTGTACAAGTTTATAGCATACTTCTCATGAAATGTACATGCCTGTTTTATCACATCATAATTTAATCTGAGGAAGTTTCAAGTTTCTCCTCTCAAAGATATGAGTATATATTACACTGTCATCTTCTCTTGTGTTGAAATATATAGTTTAGTTCACTTCACTTAATTTCATATAATTTTGCTCCAATTAGATAATATTATTATAGATGATAAAAAAATTTATTAAATATTTAATATAATTACATATTTAAAAATTGAATTTGAAACTATTAATTAAAATGAAATTGTTTCATATAATTTGATTCTCACACTCAATAGTATGATAACTATATTTTTTGTTACACTATTATCAATGTGAAATATTCACATAATTTTTAATAACTAATCTCTATAGAATCAAGTTGGTTACTTTTTTTAAATAGAATTAATCTCTTTTTAACTATATTTTTCATTCATAAATTAAAACTTAAAATCCAAACTCAATTATACTAGAAATAACGATGTATTGGTAATATCACAACCATATATAATATGTTTTAGTTATATGGTATAAAAGTTTTATCAATAGTAACTTTACATTGAAATTTACATTAACTGACAGGAACTTGGGGTGCTTTAATTAATGGCCCTATGTATTAGTGACTTATTACTAGTTAGATAAAGTTGGCCAAAATGTAGTTGGTGAACAATAATAATGAATTCCTTAATCTAAGCCTAGATTGCATTTGAAACTAGTCAATATAGTGTGCATTGCCATTAGATTAATGTCTAGTTATTGTTTAAGACAAAGACGTCACATAAGACATCCTTTTCAAATAATTGCAATATTCATCAAGTAAATGACAAGCTATGTCAATACAATGGATTGTTCAATTTTCTTTTCTTTTCTGTCTATTTTATTCTTTGATTTGAGTTTCCATGCACTCTTTCTACTGTTCTACATCTTTTATACCTAACATAAGTATACTTCTTAAGAGGGGAGAAATACACGCTTTGCCTCAAATATTGAAAGAGGTCAAATATTAGGGAGTAACAATCAACAAACACATGTAAGGCAATTTGGGTCAAAGACGTTTCAGACGATAATGCAGAGGCCAAATTAAGATAATTATTTATACATCAACTACAAAGATAGTCCCTTTTAATTTCAAAATATTACACAAACGCATAGAGGCTAGTGTTTGCAATTTGATGGAGAACGCCGTCCATAGCCGAAATGTCAACGCCATAAATCCTGAAAACCCGGCAAATCTTTTGACCAAATAACAGGAAATTAAACTATGGATGTTGTCAGTGTCACTCTCATTGAACCCAAAATATTCATAGTGGCATGGTTCCCAACAAAGTGACTTATTTTTAATTACAATTTTCACTGACTTATTATTAGTTTAACTATAATTTTATCATTTTAAAGAGTTGGGGTTGGCTTAGGTGTCCTTTTAAGGTAAAATCACTGGTCACTAATGCTGTTACATGAGGAAATTTTATCACTTGGTTTGACAAGTTCTCATTTCTTGTAAAAATATCTTTGCACCGATGCCATTTATACCTAACAAAGAATTATAGGTTTGAACTTGCAACTAGTTCTTAAATTTGCTAATTGAGTACAGCAATCATTGTTTATATTTTAAAGTATGCCATTAATTGGCTCATATCCTTTAAGTAAGTGATTAGGAATTTAAATATTGACTTCATGTCTATGGAGAAAATCTAATTAGAAGGAGGTGCACTCATTTATAAATGCCAAGAGATATTTCAAAAAGATTAATCTCCAAGTGACAATATTACTTAAAATCATATCTGCACCAACAAAAAAATAAAGTATACCACTAATTATAGTAAACACATATTAAAACAGTTCATACTTTTGAAGAAAAAGTATAAAGAAAATTTATATCAAAAACTCAAAATGCCAAAAACTATATATTCTTGTATAAAAGTATTAGAGAAGACGCCTTTTGTAAATAATTGTGATTTTTTTATTTTAATACTTATATAAAAAAGTGAGAAAAAAAAACAAAATATTGTTTTATAGTTAAAATAAAGATATTTAATTTTAAACCAAACACAATAACTAATTGTATAAGATTTAATTAATTTAATTTATATTTGTTGTGCTAACTCAACTCTACGAAAAATTATTACATGTCCTAAGCTACTAACATTAAAACTCAATTAGATATCATGTCATATGAAGATTGATTGATACCATCACCATATTATAGTTTCTCCCCCTCTCCACCCTGCCAATCTTTCGCACTCCTCTGTTCTTCCTTCCCGTCCCTAGCTTATGTCCCTTCAGCAGTTTGCGGAACTTCCATGAAAATGAAAAACCAGTGACCTAAATTCCAAACTCTTTTTTCTGTTTATTATTATCGAACATAAATAAAAACCAACGGAAGATAGTAATCATAAGGAAAACCGAAACACAAATAAAATTACTACTATAGTTGAGTTGGTGGTGGGTATTGGTGGGGATTGACAACATGGTATCCTCAAAAAGTGTTGCATATATATGATGGAGCTAGGCTAATTAATATTGGCACGTGACATAGATCCATGGGAATCCGTCATCCAACTTAACTTCTGATTCTAGTTTCCTTGTGGGGTAATCCTTCCAGAATACCTACAACTACAAAGCTTGTCTCTTTAGCCGAAACCCCATTTCACACTGTATGTATCCAACAGTAGTGCCAACACTATAATAAAATAAATTTATAATATGGAATTATTACATAATAGTGTGAATATATTCCAATATACATGTTAATCTTCCTTTTCATCGTTCTTGATTCCTAGAGTATTTATAAAAAATATTAATTATATTATTTAACTGAAAAAAACATAAAAATAGTGACAAATTAATTTTTATATATATATTTAAAATTTATCAAGTAAAATTTTGGTAACACAAGTATTAGTGACAAAAATTACTAATAGTAACAAAAATTTTGTTAGTAATATTTTAATTTCTTGTGGTGATTTTCTCTCCTAAATAGTATTGTTTCACTTCTAGTAAAAATTTAAGCATAAAACCAATCATTTGAAGCATGTTTCTATATATTTTGATAACTTGAAATGGTAAATAATAGAATGTGCAAAAATGGAACTCTGAGATGAATGCAAAAGCATTGCATTACCCTCGTTTTTTGTTTGTGATATAGCAATCAATATGCAGTTGATAAAGTTAATCTGCAGTTACTATAAGACAAATTCTAGACTGTTTATATCAATAATTGAGATAGTTTCATAGGTTATGAGGGGTCGTAAAATATTTTTCCCCATCAAAATCAATAATGGGGTGGAAAACCATTTAAAATTATCTTTCCTTCCAATAATATGTGTAATATAATATTCTGTTATATATATAAATTGTGAAAATTTAACTCATCAAACTGTAGAATTATATGATGCCGAACCCCTAAAAGGTTCCTGGATCAATAAATTAAATGATTTGTTGACGTGGATGGAAATGTACAGAAATTGAATAGCAAATTTCCAAAACAGACATTCTTGAAGAACAGGAATAGCTGTAGCAGAATAAGAACTTAAGAAGCGTTCCATCAACTTCATGGAATTTCATTTCTCTTTTAAGACCAACCAACGGAACGTAAACAAAGCCCTATACCTAACTAAACTAGCGCGTCCTATCTGATCCATAGGCTTAATAGCAGCTCTTGAAAATGAATAAAGCCTTAATCAACGAAACTTGAAGAATGTAGCTTTAATCTTCTAAATATCAAGACTAAAATATGACTTACTTGCTTGATTATAGCCAGATTATATGCTTGCTTTTTGTTATCTTTCATAACTCTCCATGAGTAAAATTTCTGGATTATATATGATATATACACACTCACAAGTAGTACGTACAACTATTCTTATTAATTATTATTTAAGTTTCTTTTATTAATTTATTCGACATGCCAATTATTTTTATAGCAGAGATTTTTTCAAACTACATATTGTAGTTTTTACCTTTAATATTAACAGAGGGCTTTCATGTTAAAAATCAGGCAAACACTTATATATATATATATATATATATATATATATATATATATATATATATCATTTTTTGTAATTAATAACAATGTAAGTCAGATATTTTAATAACTAAATAATTTTTATAATAATGAAATAAAAAACATAAAAGTTAAAATTAATCATTTAACTAAAACTATGATTTAATTCTTAAATTTGTTATTTTTAAGTTTGTTATTTTTTTGTTAAATTTTATATATTATTTGGATCAAAATATAATTAATAATTTAATATATAATTTATTTTAAATTGTATAAGTAAATTAAAATTTTAAAAATTTGCATCGACTTTTCTATAAATTTTCT
Source organism: Glycine latifolia (assembly GCA_013407115.1). NCBI lineage: Eukaryota > Viridiplantae > Streptophyta > Magnoliopsida > Fabales > Fabaceae > Glycine > Glycine latifolia. The sequence goes on from CM023947.1 coordinate 3,575,322, forward strand.
AAAACCCAATAAAATTGAACGGAAATGAAGATAGATTTTAAAATCTTAAATTCGTTTCTTTTAAACCTGAATTCAAACTTGTATTATCTTTTATAAAAATGAAGAATGAAATGACGAGAATAAAATATGTTTCCAATTCGTCTCATTGTCATCATTGTCATATTTACCGTGTATGCATTATTATTATTATCATTATTATTTCCTTACTATCAGTGTCGAGTGGTTTAAATTAAAATAGAATATTAAAATTGGATAAACTAAAAATACATTAAAAACAATTAATACAGTAATTTTAAAAACTGGTTTATTTTTTAAAAAATTTAAAATATAATATTGACAACCATCCCGAGTAAACCTTAAAGTGATATCAGTTTCCAAATTTAAACATTTAAACTACAGGTCATTATTAGTCCATATATATATTAGTTATTCCTCCAAACTACATCAGATCACTATGAATATATAATGGCATGGAAGATCTCTAAGCTGTGTGGTGCTTTCAACTTTTTGTACTTTTGTAGATGCTCACACATTTTGGGTATTTCGCCCTTTCTTTTGGAGGTTCAGACCATGCTGCTTTGTAGGATGCAACCTGTATTTTGGGCCATTTATTTGATGCTCTTTAGTCTTTAAAATGTGTAACATTTTGCACCGTCCTAGCTAATTATAGCTTCATGTTAATTAATTATAAAGCTTCCCGACCAGAATACTAGGGACTAGAACAGAAATAATTTGATAAGGAAAAACATGTTTTCATACTACAAGTGACAAAGAAGCCAACTTCCCTGTCGACACTATCAAGCACAGAAGTTTTAGTTTTACATGCCACGTGATTCTCAAGTGAAAAAAAAATGTTTCATCTTTCTTGTGCACACATCATAATCGCATATATTATAATAATCGTCATAATAATTAATAATCTAAAACAATAAGCATGTTGATCCAAGTTTTAGATTCCACTCGTTAATCATACCTTGGTTTAATTTTCAATCTTATCCAAAGGAATTGCTTTCCTTTTTTCTTTAAAAAAATAATGGACGAACCGTGGTTTTAAATATCATTCCTTTTCCGAAACACATTTTTAAAGATCCATTAGAAAAATCTTGAGGTAACCCACTAAACATCAATATATAAAGCAAAATTATGAGGTAATTAATATTTTAAGAGATGTGTCACACTCTCATAATGTGTAATCCTTGTCGACATTCGATCGACGGAACCCGACTTCTCTCTCTCCCCTTTATTTTTCTGATTATATGAAGATGAAGAGAAAGGCTAACTCATATTATATTTGACATATTTGTTTTAAGTGATAGCATGATGTTAAGTGTTAAACTTTTATATTTGTATTATTGAATAAATTTTCTAAGAATACAAAACTAATTAATCAAACTGTTAAATCAATTGATCCTATCTTTCTAATTTTATATGTTCAATTTTCATACAAATTGAATATTTGTTAGTATGTTATGTAATGATGGACATTTAGAATTATATGTTAAATAACATCTTATTTTTCAATTCATTTATTTTGCATACCGACTTTTGCTATATTGTGCTTTCACAATCTTTTCATATTAATAAATTCTTTTAGCTTATAAAAATACAATATTTATCAAAATAAATAGTTATTGGTTTCTAATTTACATGAAATCTAACAAATGTGATTTATTTCATAAGAATTTCAATTTAATAGTTGAATATATTGATTAATCTTATACTATATATATATATATATATATATATATATATATATATATATATATAAAGTTTGCACCATGTTTTAAAAAATATATTAAATAATATAAGTGTAAAAGTTTGACATCTAATATCAATGAATCATGCATGTCACTTGTTTTAATAGTTTTTTTTCAAAGGCATCACTTGTTTTAATAGTGTTTGTGCGTGTATATATACATTCCATGAACCTTATTTTACAAATGTTTTACGTGACAAATATGAAAACTTATCAATTTAATTGTTGCATTGAACGTTGTGTAGATTAAGTTTATATTTTTCTCACAACTTAAACAATTATAAATATGTAAAATATTAAGTTATATAATACTATTATGATGGTGAGAACATATAATAGGAGCATTTGAAAAAATAAATTTATAATTTAATTATTTGAACTTATCTTTTGATTTAGAGGCCGAGTTTTAGTTAAGACCTTGTTCCAAACCTGACTCCCGATAACAATATTGAGTGATCATTATTAGTTTAGGTTGTAGACAAATTACTTGAACTTATTTTATAGCATAAACATTTATATAAGTTTGTAAAAGAACTTATGAAATAGTTTATAAATATATAAATTTTTTTCAACTTATTTCAACAATTTTTTTAGAATAATTTATGAAAACATCTTATTATATCTTATATGAAAATAATTTAATTAACTCCATTTCCTCTTCAACTTTAAAAGTAACTTATACCATAATCACTTATATATATATATATATATATATATATATATATATATATATATATATTACATTAAAATGATAAAACAAAATATTAGTTAAGTTTTTAAAATAAATTATTCAAACATCCTTTGAGATTCTGTTAAATTTTTTGGGATACTCCTTTTTTTTACTCCTATCTTCACTAATAATTAAAAAAAGCATTACAAAGACACACTTTATATATTATACTATTCGCTCATAATTATTTTTAAAAAAACATTGCATTATATACCTTATGGGAGAGATTGTTATAAATGAAAAAAAAAATATATATGGAGGTTCTATACAATCTCAAAGTGTTAGCATAATACCAAAAATTATTGGCCCAAATAATTTAACATTTGAATTTTTTTATGAAAATGTAAGATTTAATTTCGACTTAAACATGAAATCCTAACTTGAAATATTACGTTATCCTAAAATAAATAGACTTAGTGAAAGAAGAACTAGTTAGATATCTAGTTAGAGGTTTCATATACTTCTTGGTTACACAAAAAAAAAAAAAAAAAAAAATATATATATATATATATATATATATATATATATATATATATATATATATATTATATGTGAATTTTTATAATCTTAATTTGAATATTTTATGAAATCTTTAAATTTAAAATCTAAGTTAATACAATAATTATGAACTTATTAAAATGTGATTTTACAAAGTTTAATACTTCCTTTTTTTAAGATCTAGGATACATATAAGGTATGTGCCCACAGGCCGTAGACATGGCGACTAATCCCTGATGATGTGATTTTACAACATTTAATTGTGGTACTTCTTTTTATGTATAGGAATGTGAGAATTAAATACTTACTTGATTTTTGTCTTGATTTCTGCTAAATTTATTTTAATGCAATTATATATATCAAAATTCGTTATCAAATCCTGTTTACTTTTGAGACTATATGTTAATATTGGAATTTAATTTCCCCCACTTAACAATGTAAGGGTCAAAATGTGAATCAATAGCTGATCTATCTCTAGTCTATATTGCAAGAAAAAGTTAAGGAACTCTGCTATAAAACTAAAAGCTCCTATATTAAAATGGAATTTGGAAAATGGTCCTCAAAACTCCATCAAAATTCAAAGGGTAGTAAATGAAAATTTTATTGCAGCCGTCCTAGATGAGGCACATGGTAAAAACCTTGGCCTTAATTAGCATCATTACAGAATTGTTTAATTACAAATTATAGTCCACTTTCGCTATAAAACGCGGAGATCCAGATCGCGTTGTGCTGCACATGCAATGCCTGAGATTAATGCCTTAGCAACTCGGTAATATCAGCTTTAACTTTAAATTTATTATGCCAATCTATCCTTCATTCATAAAGGATTTGTACGTACGTAATCAAACGCCAATTCAAAAACGATTGTTATATATCTATAACAATGGTTGGGTTTCACTTTAAAACACTATTCACAAATTTCAAAATAAATCTAATATCTACAAATTCAAATTTACAAAAAGAAGAGTTTGAATGCTTTTACAAATTTCTTTTGCAACCAAAAAATAAACATACACTAATAAATGCAATTATCTCTTTTGATATATACATTTTCTATTCTTAAATTATCCTTCAATATATATAACTATTTCTATTTCTTCTTTGAACCTTCAAATTAAATAGAATTACTGTCCCTATTCAACTACATTTCCTTTTTTACTTTTTATAAAAATACAAACAGAGACACGAACCGCCTCTATTTCAACTAGTTTTTATATAAAGATGGTTCAGTGTGTTTTTACAGTATTATTGATTATTATATGGTGAGTTAAGTTGTAAATTAATACAATAATCCTCTTATGTATATAAATAAAAACTAAATTAATTAATGTAAATACTTTTTTATGGAAATATAATTTTTAAGAGGAGAGGATGAAGTACCAAAGGAAACCTTTAAGCTAAAAGATCACGTATTTACTCACCTAGAAAAATGAGTACTGGGTGTGAACCAGAAATCGTTTGTTTAAGAGAAATGCTAATTAATTTGCAGGAAAAAATATTCGTGAAATTTGCACGATCGTTCATTCTATCAAATAACATATTTTAATGTGAGATTCTATTTAACTACTTTCTAAGGCAAATTTTTTTGGGTTACAATATTTTTCTATTTTTATATCGAGTATCGAAAAAGAAGTATTTATGATATAAAAATATGCCTCAGAAAAATATATAAAAGTATTTAATATTTTTTGTTGAGTAACTAAGAGTATTTAAAGTATATTTAATATTTTCACACTAAGTAGTATGTGCATATGAAAATACTACACATATATAACTCCATTATTCATTGTGGGGTTTTTATTTAATGTTCATAAATTCATGATGTGAAAGCAATAAATATTTTTAAAATATATCAAAAAAATTGTATGAGTTTTTATAAGTAAATATTTTTTTCAGTATTCTTTTATGATGGCCATTTTAAATTTTTCATCATGTATATATTATTAATCAAGTTGTTATCCTTTTAAATTTAGGAATTTTCTACAGTATGCCCTCAAATATACAAGATAAGTTAAAACTAAAAAAATCATTAAAAATATCCATCATATAAAAATAATTTTTTAATGCTTCATCCATTTTAAATTATCTTTTTATTTGAAGTAATACTCACATATACACATATATATTGTAACACATGTAATGATTACATAAGTAAAATGCAATATATTATAAGTGTTAATGTGTTCAGTATAACTTAAATCTAGGACAAAATAACAATTCATTTTTAAAAAAGGAAAAAGATAACAATTGTTTATTTTTTAAAATATTTTTCTTCGGAAACTATGAATAGTAAGGGATTATTTCTTAAAAATAAGTTGAATCACATATACACTCAAGTAGTTGTAAATTATTTAATCTCACTTGTGTTACCTGATTATTATTGACTAAAAAAAATTTACACTAAAAAAATCAAACACAAATTTTTTATTAAATAAATCATTATTCTATATTATATGTGAACCAAAACATTAAAATTATGTATTTGATAAAAAATTTTATTTTTTATGTATTACAAACTATGGTTCATCTAAAATAGGAGTTACCTGATAATCTTAACCAAAATTTGGTTAGTCTCAATTTTTATCTGTCACATGCTTTGACATATAAGAAAGCATCAACACCTCAAGGTATCTCAAGTGTGATATTACTTTATGTATCTAACAATTCATTGTCTTAACTTAAAAAGAAACATAAAATTAATCAACTCTAGAAGTGTGTAATAGACACAAATAGAGTAGATAATTAGTCTGTTCGTTTAAATTCATTAATATATTTTTAATACAAATAAGCAATTTTTATTTTTTACATGTTTATCTAAATATTTTTTTTCTAAAAGAATAATTTTTTTCTTTTAATAGTAGTAAAAACCTATTTGCTTATTAAAAATACTTTTTTTAAAATATTTTAAATTTAAATAAACTAGCCAAATATAACGAAAGTAAACAAAAATGTATACATAAATATGGAAACTTTTACCTATTGTAACAGTATAAGCATATAAGATTTGTCATATTTTTAGAAAAATAAAATTATTCAAATTATCGAAAAACTACTCTTTCTATAACAAATACAAATAAAATTATGCTACAAAATATAAATTATCTATAGACGTATTTATATTAATGAAAGAATATTTAAATAAATGTACGTTAGTGAATAGCATATACCCGAAGCTACAGGTAGAATGATATTTGCTCCGTCCTATTTACAGATATGTATAGAAAAACTCATTTAAATATATGGATATTTTTCATCCCAAGACAAATATTTGAGAATCATATTTTTCATGTCAAAAGATGTCAAAAATAGAGAGCGAAGCAACCAAAGTTCAACGTCTCTTCAATGCTTCCTCAAATTTTATCTAACCATGAACATTTAACTTACCTCTATTTATATAAGATGCTTCTTGATAAGTCCCTATATGTGTTACCTTGGCACTGGTCCATGTGAGCTATGCATATGTGTGCATACGATTTTGTCAGCTACTAGCTAGGTATAAATTTGTTGTTGTGTGTCTTTGACATATATATCAGAGATATGGTGCGTTACCTATACAGTGCTGTCTTCATGTTCTAACAATTTCAGAGGACACTTACTCTTTTGTATTATATTCATTGACATCTTCATAATTCATATTCTTAAGAGTTAGTGTGTGCTTGTCAATAAAGTCAATTAATTGGTTTTCATGCATGCATGTGGTCGATGTTTTAGAGATAAATGAAATAATATGGATTATCCTTCTTATAGAAGACATCTCTTATAGGGTGTTTTTACCAAAATCTGGAAAATTCACGTGTGAGGTAGATATGACCAATGTAGACTCCAAATTCTGCACGTCGGACAATGAGTAGACTTTGTTTAAAGGAGGAACCTGCAAAACAAAGGAAAAACATTTCGACACTCAAGTAAGTACATCAATTTATAAGAGAATGACTGAGTGTGAGAATTCAGTATAAGATGTAGAGAATGAGTAACTTGAGTAATGTATTCAAGTATTGTGTATGGAGTGAGTTAGAGAGAACTTGTATGATTATATTTATAGTGTGCAGTGTGAGCTTTGAGCCTTTGTTTGTTAACAATATGTTGATAAGATAATAGCAGACAGTTATCTAATTAAAATATAATATAATGTGTACCTTATTGATATATTCTTACTTGTAGATAAGTAACAACTTGTAGATAACTTGTGAATATATGATATGATAAGGTGGTTACACCTATTTGAATATCCAAGCATAGTTGATATGCTGTTAATAAGGAGATAAATATTGTAGACGTCCGCGCTCCTGTAGCAAGGCTGACAAGGAACCCGGACACGTATGTCTAGGTTGATACTTGAAGGATGTATAAGCACTATTTAATGTAGCAGTGCTAATGTGGAGGGTGTCCACGTGTACAGTGACTTTATGATGAAGGTCACGTGTCATTTTACTATTTTGGACTGTACATAGGGCATAATAAGTTGGATGGTCCATTATAACCCAACAAACATCAAGTCTATTAGTATAAATGTTAAGTTGTTCATTGTGAAACTGGTCCTTTATCAGACTTAGTGAGTGAGATAGTCCATATACCACATCATACTCCCTCCAATCCTTAATATATGATGTTTTGGAGAAAAAATCTATTCTAAAATATGTCATTTTACAAAATTAATGTTGCATTAAATATTTTTTTCCAATGATACCCTTAATAAATACTTAGTGTGAGTAATGCATAGAAAGAATAAACGAATTATTAATTAGAGAGATAAAATGACATATTAGAAAATTACCTAATGTTTGCTTTGAAATACTTGTGAAAAAATTTTAAACATCATATATCTCGAAGGGAAGAAGTTAGGGGTGTTCATCAACTGATGCAAACCGCGGTGATCGAACCGAAAAACCGAATACCGAAAAAAAAATAGAAAATTTTCACTGGATTGGATCAATTTTCGGATTGACTGGTGAAAATCGATCCAATCCAAACTGATCCAATTATAAACCTTACATTACCCACTGGATTGGATCAATTTTCGGATTGACTGGTGAAAATCGATCCAATCCAAACTGATCCAATTATAAACCTTACATTACCCTTTACCTACTTGGGCCTATTCTCCATCATATTTTGTCCAATGAAAATTAGAAAATTGTGTTTGTTTTTTGTCCAATTAATAACTACTTGCTCCTTATTTTGTCCAATGAAAATTAGAAAATGATGTTTGTTTTTGTCCAATGAATGTATTTATTTCTGCTAGGTACTCCTTATTTTGATAAAAATAAGTCTCATGAGTTTTATTTTTGGACTTTTTAAAAAATTGAAAATCGATCCAATCCAAACCGAAAAAAATTGGATCAGATTGGATCGAATTTGAAAAAAATTTCAAACCGAATGGATGATCAAATGATTAAATCGAAGAGGTTGGATCGGATGATTTTTTGCTTCAAAACTGTTCAAATCCAAACCGCAAACACCCCTAGAAGAAGTACTAATATTATCTTTATCCCAATATATATGTAAATTGCTTGTTTGTTTCTATAAGGACCTAGAGCATTAATTATTTTTTTTCTATAATATCCTTAATTAATTATAATATTCTTTCTTCAAACATTAATTACTCTTAGGTGAGAAGCAATTAAATGGAGAGAAAAATGAAGTATAATTTTAAAATAAAATATAAATTATAAATAAGTTTAATGTGAATAACTTAAATTAATTACATTAAAAAAACTAAATTAACTAATTTTCTCAAAGAATGTGAATTGGAGTAATTGAAAGGGTATTATATATAAAAATAAAAAAATTAATAGGTTAAATAAGAATATGTTAATTATTGTAATTTCTAATATTTTTTTATTCTGATGGATAAAAAAATATCAAAGTAAAAATAGTAATAATATGAGTATTTTATATAAACAATTCATCTTTAAAGTTATTAAAAAATATCTTAAATTTTGAGTATTCGAGATACCTTAACCTAAAATCCCTTAAACTTGTGTTAACAATCTGTACACAATAAAAATGTCCGGGAAAGGTGTGTCGTGCGTCGCGACTCCGCGGTCAGCGACAACAGGCAATTAAGTTAAAATTGAAACTCTCTTTGGCTCTTGGCATTGGCATTGGCATTGCCATTGGAACGCACGCGCACACAACAAAGGGGGGCGAGAAAGTCAAACTATCATGCTACTACAATTTAATTATGCTTCCAACTAATACACATTTAAGAGGGTAGGAAAGGTTAGTTAATTAATTTGAAGTCCTTAATTCTTTACTTCTCTCTCTTCCCAAGTCCCAACTATCGCTTTCTTTTACTTCCAGATTTTCAAAACCCCGTCCTTGCATATTTATAAGATGCCCCGCCCTTCTTTATCTCCCTTGTAACTATCCAACACTCTTTTCTTTCTCTCTCTTTCTCCCTATCGCCACAATCTCATTCATACCTCTCCAACCAAGACCAATTTTAAAACCTCTTCAATCCAACAAACAAACCTTCTATCTTTTGTTTTCAGAGAATCAATGGATGTAAAAGGAGCAAGAAGTAGCAACACCCTTTTAAGTAGTGAGGACGAGATGATGGACCTTCGAAGAGGCCCTTGGACCGTCGATGAAGACCTCACTCTTATCAATTACATTGCCACTCATGGCGAAGGTCGCTGGAACACCCTCGCCCTCTCTGCTGGTAACTTGTTACTATTATTACTTTTCCTAAGTTTTTATTATTATAGAATATTTTATTCACCACAAAAACAGTACTACTACTTTATTTTCCTAATTTCTGCTTTCTATCTTATGTGATTGTGGTGTGAAGCCCTCCACTTTTAATTGCATCCAATGAATTTTGGAAAGTTTATTTTTTGTTGACTCTCGTGACTTATTGTCTAGTTTCATACTTGTGTTGTATCATGTATGGATAAATTTTAAGATATATCATATGGCATAAAATTCATGAATATTGGTTGGTGACAATTGCTTGGCCGCACCCACTTGTGAAAAAAGGGGAAAGGAAATGAATTGATACCTCCTCTCCTCAAATCATTAATGTTTCAGAAAAAGAAAGTGCCATATAAAGGAGTGGGAAAAAATGCTCTTTCGTTTTCCCTCGTTTGCAGTGTTATGATATACCCAGTGGTTTACCAATCTGAGTAAATAACTGATAACCTTTCTTTTGTTAATTATATAGGGTTGAAACGAACAGGGAAGAGTTGCAGATTGAGGTGGCTGAATTATCTGCGTCCTGATGTTCGACGTGGAAGCATCACGCTTGAAGAACAACTTTTGATTCTGGAGCTCCATTCTCGCTGGGGAAACCGGTAATTACTTCACCCAAATATGCATGCATTCTAAAAGACCCATTATTTTATTCTTATTATATGCATCACTTGCATAAATTATTAAAATTTCAAGTCAAGAATCTCATTATAATAAATCATTTTTTTATATAGCAAATATTTTATTTTTATTTAACCCCTTCATGTGGGATAAAAAAAATTGCTACCAAAATAGAAATTAAACAATATATACACAAAGTGTTTTTCTTTTTATCATACCGTCTATTAATTAGAAATTGTGGTAATATTAAGAACCATACCCAATATGACTTTTTGCTTGATTAAAATCATTTGTTAATTATGAATTTATATTTTAACTAAATTAGAATTCGTTCATGGATTGGATCAGATGGTCGAAAATTGCTCAATATTTGCCTGGTAGAACCGACAATGAGATAAAGAACTATTGGAGAACCCGTGTCCAAAAGCATGCCAAACAACTCAAATGTGACGTGAATAGCAAGCAATTCAAGGACACCATGCGTTACCTTTGGATGCCAAGGCTGGTGGAACGCATTCAAGCCGCCGCTGCCGCTGCCGCCTCCGCCACCACAACCGTTACCGCTACCACCGCGACCAACAATGCATACACCTACGGAAACAACCTTAATAACAATAAATTCGAGGTTCACAATCACAAGGGCAAAACGGGGTTAACCGATCCTTCAGTTATGAACAATGACTTAGTGGGTTCACATGTCACGCAAAGTTTCACCCCTGAGAATAGTAGCACGGGTGCGTCATCATCAGACTCGTTTGGGACTCAAGTCTCAACAATTTCTGATTTGACTGAATATTACAGTGTCCCTGTTAGTGTTAACAATAACAATACTAATTCTGCGGATTATTATCAACCCTCTCAAATTAGTTACTCGGATAATTGCATCACAAGCCCAGCTGGGTTGTTCCCTCAAGGACTAGATTTTCAATCCATGGATCCAAACACCCCGTGGAACATGCAAAGTGGGGACTCCTCTGACAATTTTTGGAACGTTGAAAGCATGTTGTTCTTAGAGCAGCAACTCATGAATGACAACATGTGAAAACATTGGGAATAGGAACATAAGACTTAGGTACGGTTCTTCTTAGTATTGTGTTTTAATTAAAGTTAAAGTTAACACGAGTTATTGAAGTGAAACTTTAATTTTAATTAAATAATAATACTGAAAACAAGAGTTGTATCTAAGTTTTATTCTTTTATGAATTATGAATTAGATTGGCAGAAGGGGTTGTTTGTGAAATATACAGGTGAAAGTATAGAAAGTAGCAACATCAATAAATCATTCATGTGTAGCACACACCTAGATATTTAGGATCTATGATCAATAAATATCTGAAACTGTGGATTATTATAAGGATAAAGAGAAGGATTTTTTTTTTCAAGCTTGTAGTTTTTTTAATGATTAAGTTTTTATTTCTTAAGTTTTTTAGCTTTCAATTTTTAGTCTCTCAATTTTTTAATGATAATCTTTAGTTTTTTTTATTAATTTTTGTCATCACTTTTAGTCTGTGTCAAATTTTTTGCTCATTTTTAATTATTTATTTATTTTTATTGCTGAGAATTAATTCTAAAAGTAAAATAAATGAGATAATAGATAAAATAGAGAATAATTTTGAGTAATAAAAATAAACAATAAATTAATAATGGACAATTTTTTTAAAGAGATTAAAAATATCAATGGAAAAATTAATGAATGAATAAAAATTATCAAAAATAATTTGAAAGATTAAAAATTAGAATATCAAAATATTGAGTTACTAAAAATTTAATTAATCTTTTTATTTATTTATTATAATGGAGGTGGTGAAAATAATTGTAACTTATCCTTTTTTTATAGATGATTTCATTCTTTGAAATTATTAACTATGTTCTATTTTATCTTTGTTTATTTTGATTCGATTCTCATTTTCATTCCCTTTCTTATTTGGTGATTTTGATTGGTAGCTAGCTACCTAGTGAGTGCATTATAGATGCAGAATCGTACATAATTAAATAATAATAATAATTTAAAGATAAGCACACTTGATTCCACACACACACGCCTTTTTTCATTTTCTTCCCTACAACTGTTATTATATTACATTATGAGTAATCCCACTCTTGAAACCTTGTCCACGGGACCTGAACCAGGGCCCCATCTTCGAAAGTTTCTAGATTGTTAAAGAAAACGTAACAAGTATTTGCTAATTTTTTAGACGTGGTACTCTATTATTGGTGGGCTAGTTCCAATGTTCAAGTTGACCATTAGGGACAAATTTTTTCTAAAAAGTTCTAAAATATGCCACCTAAGTACGATTCCAAGAACCCAAAATCGTCTCACGCTTTGTTGGGTTTCGTCCGGACAATTTTTTTTTTTACTCGCTTCCAATCTCATTTACTTTCAGTCCAATCCATAATCAAGATTCAAGAGTGCTTCATCGGTAACATCATAGTTTCACCACCAAACTTTATTCTAATGTAATAAATAGTTGTGTTGTATATTTGCAGAATGGGGGGGGCTCCACTCCACGTGCCAAGGAAGAAAAGAAAAAAAAGGAAAACTCAAAAATCGTGATGAGCTTTGAATATGAAGTTTCTTATTAAGATATGCATTTTTTTAAACTAATATTAAAAAAAAATCTTTATCAGCAAAATGTCTTATTAAGATATGCACTTTTTTAACTAATATTAAAATAAAAAAATCTTTATCAGCTAAATCGTGATAAGCTTTGAATAGGAAGTTTCTTATTTATTTACTTACATAATATACATTGAAAATGTATAATAGTGTCATTTCTTTGGGACTTATTGAATAAAAAAATCAAAATATAAAAAAAAAAACCTATGCATTGAGTGAGGTTGGCTGCCTAAAAAAAAGTGAGAGGGCAATTCACATGACACTATTTGAATCATTAAAAAACAAATGTTGAAAGACATTATTTACCATAAAATATATTTTCATTTCCTTCATTTCACAAGACAATATACACTCCTCGTTGGTACTCATTAACTGCATAGGCATATTGTAAGGTCGAGTTTATAAATATGTGATTTTTAAGTTTTAATAATATAAAAGAAAAGAAGTATTCAAAAACAACGTGAAGGAATAGTTTGATTTTAGAAAGAAGAAAAGAGGCAGAGGGGAGTATGGCGATGGCGGCGCGGAATCTATGTAGGGCGCGTGCCTATAAGGAAGTGGTCCTTCACACACGCACACACAGCACAGCACAGTGGTGTGCGTGTTTACAAGTTCCCACGTGTTCTTCTTTTTAAATTAAAATCCTTTTCTATAAAATATTCCTGTAACCAAGCACTCACAGCCGCAACTCTTGAAGTTGAAACAACTACAGTAGACATATAAATTAAGTCATCTATGACCTGTAAATCATAATATATCCATGGCGAATATACAAAGATAAGAAAGGAAATAAAAAAATCACAAGTTTAATGTCTTGTTAACAAAAATTAATAAATAATATTTATCAATAAAAAAAACTACCACACAACTTGACTACCATTTCTATTTCTCACTTGTGAATGAATACTTATTCACCTTAATGTATGTTTGGTAAGAAGGAAAGAAAATAAAGAAAAAGAAAAATACAAATAATAATATAATTTTTTTTTGTTTGAATTAAGAGAAAAAGAAAGAAAATTGACTTATAAAAATAAAAATTTTAAATGTTTGTTCTTTTCATTTTCATTTTAATTCCAATTTCAAATTTTTTCTCTTCTTTTCCTTTCCAGTCAACTTTCCTCATTTTAAACATAATGTAAAATAAGTGAATTCATAATAACCCCTTTTTTTCACCTATAAAAATATGTCCCATATTCATAGGCATACCAGTATTTCTTATTCAAGTTTAGTTTAATTAGAGTTTATAGATATGTGCGGATATTCATATAGGTCCATAGATATATGAATCATATGATGGATTAAGTATTATTAAAATCACAATTTTTTTTATATATAACAATTCTCTTTTAGTTAATAATATTTACAATATTCTGGGATTAACTTTTCAGCATAGTGTTTTGCCATTTGCAAAACAATATTTCTGTCATCTTAATCAAATAAAATTAAACATATATTAAATAAATTAACTATTAATTGACATTGGCTTATTATCACAACTGATTAAATTCATATATAAATTTAAAAAGGTAAAATATATAGTAACATAAATATGACAATTAATATAGAAATATGATGTGTCTAAGTGATATTGAATGCAATTCTCTTACATAATGTCTAAAGTTTCAAGTCTTGTTGGAAAAAAAACACGGTTAAAAAGAAATATTTCATTAAAGATAATAATCTAAATCTTTTGATAACGATTAATTGTCAATAAAAATTGATAAATATTGTATATCATTAAGATGATGATGATCCAAAAAATATATAGTTATAATATAATTTATAATGTTTAATGTTACTTTAATTTTGTAAAAATTATAAGGTTAACTTGATAAGTAAAAATTAAGATTTAAGAATTAAAGGAAAAAAATAAGGAAGAATTTTAATAATAAATTAAAGTCACAAGTTCAAAATTACCCATGAAATTTACGCTGAATATTTAGCAGAATTGCTCTGTTTATGGATCAAGTCAAACAAAGTTCAATTAGTTTATAGTTCAATCCAGTTGGTATTAGTCAATTGTAAAATCAATCTATTAACTCGTTTGAAAGAGTTACCCAATCGGGTCATCAATCAAACCTAGTAGGAAGTTAGTTACTTAAATTTAAGCTTGATTATTAAAATAACATTATACACAAAATTACTTATGCGAAAAAAAAAAACATTATACTACACAAGTTTACTTATGCGACAAAAAAAAAAAACATTATACTACACAAGTTTACTTATGCGACCAAAAAAAACACACATGCGTGTATATCCATGTATGCGAGTCTACTTAAAAGTCTAAAGTTTTGCAAATTTATTTAAATATTTTTGAAGAAAATATTAGCCTGACTTTTTCGCAGAACGGGTCGACTGTATAATTTATAGTGTTGGATCTATTGCTTAAAATAAATAAATGAATCCTTGTTAAACCATAAAAAATTCACTCTAAATAACAAATAAACTTAATTAACTCAATTTTTCACAACTTGAAATTTATATTAACTGTTGAAAATAATTTTAAATAATGAGAACTATTTCACTTTAAAAAATCTTCATTATAATTTTTCCCAGAAAACTACAAAGCTTACGTTTTACTATAAAAAATAAAACAAACAGTGAACTTATAAAAATCATATACCAGTAATATAACCTTTATTTGATTATAAATCTAAATTCTTTATACTTTTTTTCATCACGACATTTTTACCTAATATTTACTAATTTCGTTTATTACTAATTTTCATCATATAATTTGATTAACTGATCACTTTTTAATGATTTTTTTCTTTTAATTATATATATTTTATTTACAAAACTCAAATATTATTTAAAAAATAATAATTGAATTTTATTCAAAGAATCAACATGATGGTAAGAGAAAGGGAGAAGAAGAAGTCATAGATTTGAATCTTTTACTGATAAAATAATTAATAATTAATATTTTCTAATTGAAAAACTTTGATTTTGGTAATCATTTATAATTTTATATGTATATGCGTTTGAGAGATTAGAATTGTGAAGAAATATTTTAGATTTTAAAGGATTTACTATAAGTAAAAACAATACAGAGTATATAAAGTGTGAGTTTTCGTAGACAAGAGATATGATAAAGATACAATGTATCTACTTAGTCAAGAGGTATCCAAGAAAGATGTTTTTAGATATTTGGGATTAATTTTACAAAAAAATGATGAGATTGATGAGAATGTAAATCATATAATCAGAGCAGGGTGGATAAAATGATGGAGTGTATCGAAATTTTTGTATAATCACAAAATTTCCCTTAAGCTAAAAGGAAAATTTTATAGAACAGTTGTAAGACCGACAATATTATATGAAGCGGAATATTGACCAGCACATACGCAGCATGAACATAAATTAAGGGTAGTAGAAGTGAAGATGTGTGGTTATACAAAGATGAATAAGATAATAAATAAGAACTTTCGATGAAAGGTAGCAGTGATACCGGTATATGAAAAGATGAGGGAATATAGATTGATGTGGTTTGGGCATGTTATGAGACAACCACTGGATGTTCCTGTAAGAATAATAATTTGTTACCAATAGTTCAACATAAAAAGAGATAGAAGTCAGTCAAAAATTATCTGGGGAAAGATAATTAAACAAGACCTAATGAAGTGAGATATAGATTGACGGATAATATGTCTTAAAATGGAATGAAAAAAAGTTATAAATTTAGTGGAAGGATAAATCCATTAATAGTTTTATGTTTTAGTCATTTTTTTTTCATTTTTTTCTTCCTCATTTCACCTCTTTTTTATTTTTGTTTTTTTTCTTCTTTTATCTTTTTTTCACTTTTTTTTTCTCTCCTTTCTTTTTTTTAATTTTATTTCTGATCTATTATTGGGTTAATCTACTGTTGACCTTAATTAATTTGAATTAAATACGGTGTTAACGTTGATGTATATAGATTTAAGAGACCTATTAGTGTACACGTTGAGTACTGGACTAAGAAAAGTAGAAAAGTGTTGTATAACTGGACTCCACAAAGATGAAGAAAGAAAAAGTGAGGAGATCAAAGACTTTTTATTCTTGAGAGCCACGTTTGATTTTCAAACGGAAACCAAATCAATCTTCTCGTGGTGGGACCATCGGAAGCGACTTTCAACTTTCAAGTCAAGGCTCGGTGGGACCAACGTTCGGTTGGACCCACGTGGGAATTCACCGTGGCATTGAATTCGTAGGACCAAGATCAAGGAATTCCAAAACTATTTTTTCCCACTCACAATTTCATTTCATTTTCATCCACAACAACACTGTTGGAAAACTTCGTTCAGATATCCCTTTTCAATGAAAATCAAGGCGAAAACACAAATCTAGATATTTTAGGACATATTACATCTAATTATATTTCTGACGTGCAACAAGAAACAAAATAGATGAGAATATTAATTATAATTAAATATTATTAATATACACTAATTTGTTTTATAAAACAAAAAAAAGTTGTAATTTTAATTTTTTCAAATAAATTTAAATGTATACTATTTTTTTAAAAACATATATAGATATATGTTAATAAAATACTTCTTTTATTACCACGTTATGCGTAAATCATCGGTACTAATATGAGCTTGTTTTAGCATAATTAATAGTTTTACGTTTAAGCATTAGGGATATAATTGTATTAAATTATTGTAGAATTTTTTTTTATATATAATGATTTTATTTAATTTGCATAAGATTTTCTTAGAAAATGTTTGTAATATATATATAAATACTTTATTTTCTTATTAAAGCATTCCTATACAATAATTAGAGTAAATTATATTCATGAAATTTAGTCAAATTTGGAAATCCTGATATCTCTTGTTTTTCATTATAGTAAGAGTTAGCGTCACATTATTTGTTTTTATTATTATCCTGATTATTAGACATGGCGACGAGATTATTTCCGTTCTCATCCTTATTTCTTCAAAATTATTTCTGTATCGTTTCCATTTCCGATGGGTATAAATTTTTTTTCCCCATCCTTGTTGGATATCGGGTATACACCCACTCTATAATTAAAACAAAAGTATTTTTTTTTTTGCAAAAATAATACATATTAAAATAAAAATTTAAAATTAAATATATTATTTATTTAAAGAGTCAAGTTTTAAAAAATTGAACAAAACTAAAATCAACTTTTAAAAAAAATGAACAAACCTAAAAAGATCGAATAAAATGAGAATATTTTAATAATTATATGTGTAAGATATGAGAAGTGTAGATATATTCCTCATACTCCTTCTCATTCCATTTTAAAAAGTTGGATATTATCCATATATGTATCCGTGTATGGTCAAAATGGAGATTGTATGTCAAAATCGGGGCGAGGACGAAGTGTTATCCACCAGTACGAGTTTGTTTGTCACACCTATTATTGTTTGTATTATTTATCTTGATTATCAATAAAATATTTATCTTGGAAAAAAAAATAAGAATTTAAATTTATCTAAAAAAATCTAAAATTATAATTATCTGAAATTACTTGAATACTTTTCTTAATTAGCAGGAATATTCCCATATGATCTTCCACTGACTCCGTTCAATGTCATTTGATTTTCTTGAATAGTAATGGGTTCCCGAAACACATCATTCTTCTTTGGTGTGTTCTGTTTCGGCCCGGAGAGACCAAGAAAACTAAGAAGGTGGAACCACAAGCTGCCCTTCAAAGTGGACTTGACCAGCTTAATGAACAAGATATTTGAGGGAGTTGGATTTTCATACATTATCAGAAAACTCTTCATATTGCTATTACTTTATTTTAATTGATACGTTATTTGGTAAATTTAATCGTATTTTATGTAAAACCTAAACTTAATTACTAAATAATGCAATATTGAAATTTAAATATATCTATTCTTTTACTGTTAAAATAAATCGTTTTTTTAATGTTCAAAGCAAACAGCACACAATATGCAAAAGATTTATTTTATTTTAATTGATACGTTATTTGGTAGATTTAATCGTATTTTATGTAAAATCTAAACTTACTAAATAATGTAAAATTGAAATTGAAATATATCTATTATTTGACTGTTGAAATAAATCGCTTTTTAATGTTCAAAGCAAACAACACATAATATGCAAAAGATTTTTCTCAAAGGACCGCTGGGAGCATCCATCAAAATATTGAAAAATGTAGTTTTGGTCATGCTATTTATTCGAATATTATTTTGTTGTTTACAGCTATTATTCGAATAATGATGTTTGTACTAAAAAACAAAATACATTATTCTTTATACCATGATAGAATAAGAAAATTATATGTTTCAACACATTATTCTTTAATTTTTTTTCCTAAGTAAATAAAGTGTATAAATAATGTAATTTTTTCAATGAGCTAATGTAATATTAGTATGGCTATTATTTTAGATATGGGTCATGCCTGATCGTATTGCCTTGGAATTGGTCATGCATGTTCGTGGCTCTTGGCCTTGAAGAACACTGTCTTTAGAGTTTAGAGTCAATACCATATCCTATATTGTGAACCTATAGTCGATCTTGTACGTTAGGCCTTGAATCACTCTAGTGTCCCTGACAACATGCATGAACATTGAATGAAATTAGGAAATATTCAATGTGAAATCATATGTAATGTAACAACCCTCTTGATGATAGCTATATACTTATATTTTTGCTTCTCCAGATACGTTCTCTCCTTTATAAATTAGAACTAGTCGTACGTTAATCTGCTAACTTATTGACTTGGGTGTTGGAATTTCTTTAATTGACCACCACCTTCGCTCACTGCATCAACAAAGCAATGTCATTAATTGATCTCCAATACATCTTTCGGCCTTAATCGATGCCACGTGGAAGTTAGAATAGAACATTACCATTTAATTTTTCTATTTCATATAACATCGTTTGTCAACGTGAAGCATTGTGATGAAAGCGGGGTGGAGTGGAATTACATGGTTGCAAAGGCAACCCTTCACAGCCACAAATTGATTGTCTACAAAAAATTAATGGTGGCCTTGTTTACGCTCAAAATATACACAAGTTATTTTCAATCCGTAACTAAAAAATTTCATGCATGCTTTGTCCTTCCGCTTAAAGTAAAAACAAGTTTTGCGTTTATTTTATTCTTATCTAAGATAAATGGATTTTTTTTTGTTGACTAAGGTTTGAGAGACTACGATTTGAGTAGGGCTAGGGTTTAAATTACGTAAATGGAAGTTTTTAATCATAATCATAGTCTACCAATTGAAATCTAACCACTCATTTAACTGCGTGTATGAAGATGGAATTCGTTTTTTTGAGCTTCAAATGTTAATAAGTAGGGTCACAAAAAAGAGAGAAAATTTAAAATAACAAGTAATTTGTTAATGAAGTATGAGTATAAGTGATGCTCAAACTCAATACAAGTAACATCACTGATTCACTGTAATCCAATCAAATGATTAGTTTACTCTTACAAACAAAAGCAAGACGACCCCCACCAACAAAATATCATTTCATAACTGCTGTTAATTGTTACAGTAGCTTATCGTATAATCGAGTTCCTTAACCCATATGTCCTGCTCACATAAGTAAGTAGTGGTGCTTAATTAAACATAAAAAAATCTTCTGCAAATATTTATTAATGTAAAACATAATGGCCGGCAATATAGCCATGATCGTAAGTGTGTTAGTTGGGTATAGCAGTATGAGACACGTTGTTTTATTTTATTTCTTAAGCGATAAGACCAAAGATAAACTTCTATTACGTTATGAAACA
This sequence comes from Glycine latifolia, assembly GCA_013407115.1. Taxonomy (NCBI): domain Eukaryota; kingdom Viridiplantae; phylum Streptophyta; class Magnoliopsida; order Fabales; family Fabaceae; genus Glycine; species Glycine latifolia. Next base: position 3,595,954 of record CM023947.1, read on the forward strand.
CTTCTTAAATCGCTATTCAATTTCGTTAATGTCGTTGTGTTCGTTTGTTTCGTGCTGTTATTCTTCCTAATCTATGACAATAATTGAAATACGAGAAAGTTTGGCAATAGATTATTTAAACGCACTTTTCGTTATTAGCTAAATCTTATTAGAAATTATAAATTTTTGAATTCTTATTTTTTTTATTTAATGAATTTTATTCATAATTTTGTAATTTTTAACATATTTTAACTAATAATAAAAAAATGTTTTAAAAGAACGTGCTAAATAGTGTGTTATTAGCACTTATCATTAAATCATTAGAAATGAATTATAAGTACCAGTAAAGATCAGAGTAGAGCAGGCATGGGAGACTACAAAACCAACGCATCACATTTAATGACAGCATTGGAGATTCAAATATATTTTATAAAATAATAGAATTGTATTTTTTAAAAAACTACTGTATACGTTGAAATTAAATAATTTAAAAACATATTTTAAATAAATAAAATACTTCGTAAATTTTTATATATACTTTAAATAATTATCCATGAACTGTAGAGTTACAAAGCATAAAGTTAAACTATTATAATTCTGATATCATATTTGTATAAGATTTTTTTTGTGTTCACATGAATGTCAATAATCTATTTAAAGATATAAGACAAATTTATTGATATTAACTAAGACTATTTTTTAGGATTTCAATAGATTTTTAAAAAAATATAAAAAAAAATTATGGTATTCAATTAGTATTTTAAAATGATATAAATATATTTTGTGATATTCAATTAAGATTTTTAAGATTTTTTAATGAGAAAAATAAAATCAAGTGATATTCAATTAAGATTTTTTATAATTTATAGAAAAGTATTTTGTTATTCAACAATTAATATACAAATTTCAAGTGGTTTTTTCTAACAAGATTTTAATAGATTTTATCATATTTTGAATTTTATAAAACATATATCAAATAATCTTTTTCAAACTTTTAATATTTTGTTAGACTCTTTTATTTTATTTTTTATTAGTTATCAGATTTTTTTTCCTCTCATTTAATATACTTTAATCTCTCTTAAATATTTTTCAAAATGTTTGTGTTATATATGCTATTATTTTGAAATAAAAAATATCAAATATATTTCTTTTCTTTAATTTTTTTAAATTAATGTTTATTTAAGACTAGTCATGTTTGTTGGAAAAAAAAAAAAAAAAGCAACACCACAGTCGGACTTTGCCTTCGATTGATAGGGTCCAAGTGAAGGTCCATTACAAATCACAACAAAGGCTTCAGATTGTTAAAAGAATGCCTCCAAAATCGGCATCCATGACTGATGAACATCGTCATGCTTTATCTTCCACTCACATCTGCGCTATGGGACTTTATCATTCTGGGTATAAAAATTTTCGCTATTTTCTTGCATCCTATTAGTGTCGCCACTAATGACGAAAAGGCCATTGGAGACCATGAGAAGGCTCATTTCTTCTCATTACCAGACAATTTAATGTGGCCTTTCATCAAATCTTCACCTTCGACCATTACCAAAGCCTAATCAGTAGAAACAATATTGCAAACGCCTATGTCGGCTTCAGTGACAACCATTGCAACTTCAGTTCCACATATCAAAATAAAATTTAATTAAACGCTTATCTTACATAAAGGGCAAATGTGTCAAACACAAATACGTAAATATTTTCTAACGAAGGGGCAAACTAGTAAACAAACAGCTGCACATTAAAATATAATAAACTACTGCACTAGGTTCCACGTCATAAATCTAGCCGTTTAATATTATATTAATTTATCTAACGGTCACGAAAAATTTGTCCAACAAACACAAATTTCCTTATTTGATCACCGTAGCCTGGCCCTTAAGTGAAATCTTATATGAAATATTTTGATTATATTTCTAGTTAATATAGATATAACACTCTCTTCACGCTGATCATTTGTGAGTAAAGTTTTACTGGTTGAATATTTGTGAATTGCCCAATATTAAATTTGAATAAACACTGATATTATATTTGACATATCTCCCTCTCAAAAGTTAGTTTAAGAGAGGAAAACTAATTACTCAAGTCTTATAAAGATGTAATACATTTTAACACGAATCATGTTAGTTTGCTTAAAATATATTAGTTATGGATAAGTTCATGTTCCAGCTGCCTAATATACCTTAGCATTAAATTAATAATTAGTGGGTTGTTTTGAAAGCTAATTTCTAGAATGGATTCGTATACACACAGAACAGAGCCACACATATTGTTTGGTTGGTTATATGACTTTTACATAGGTGAGCCCATGAAGGTGAGGCCTTTTGATTATTAGGTTTATTATGAAGAAAAAAAATTCCGCTACATAATGAATCTCTTGGTGATTCATGATTATCAGTTATATGTGTTTGAGCTCAAGATCCACTGCGGTCTCTTTATAATATATATATTTTTATTAATTCTTTTAATTCGACAAAATGTACAGGCCACTACAATTCACACACAAAAGATGAAAAGAACTTGGAATAGTTGGTGGAGCAAGAATGTACAAACATTTTATATTTTAATTTGATCGAGCAAGAATGTATTAACAGTTTTATTTCAATTTTTAATTCCCACCCAATGATTAAAGATTACTTGTCTACTAAACAAATAATTGGAGATTAGTGCTTTGACTAGAAACACTACAACAAGGAGAAAATATCGCGTAATAACTTTAACACATAAAACACGGTGAGGTAGTGTTCAATTATATAATATGACTCGTAAAAAATATATATATATATATATATATATATATATATATATATATATATAATATGACTATATGTTGATGTGGAAATATATCATTGCTTATGCCAGAGATTATTAAATAATCTAGACACTTTATTATTATATACCTTCGGTAGCACGTCACGCGCTTGTCATGTGTTTGAAAATTGAACCCCTTCCTTCAAAATAAAAATAAAAATTGAACCCCTAAATTATTATTTTAATATTTTGGTATAATTATTTTCTTTAATGTGTCATTATTTTTTCAAAATGTTTTAAAAATATATATTTGTTTTTGTGACAATAAATTTAAATAAATGACAAAACAAATACATTTTAATAATATTTAACAACCTTAAAGTGATATTATAAAACAAATCCTATACATTTTTTATCAACATCAATATTATAAATTAAAACAATATCAAATAAATTGTTCATTACAAAATTTAAACTATCCTAAAAATACATTCCAATATACAACTAATTTCAATTTTAACCTACTTATTTTTTAATAATCAAAATCATTTTTAATAAATATTTCATAATTTTAATTAAGATTTTTCTATATAAATCAACAAAAAAAAATCATTACAACACAAACAATCCAAGTAAAGTATTCCCATAAATTACAACTAATATATATTTTGATCAACTTATTTATTTTAATAATTAAAATCATTTTTAATAAATATTTCATAATTTTAAATAAATTTTATTTATGTAAATCAACAAAAAAATCATTACAACACAAACTATCCAAATAATGTATTCTCATAAAATACAATTAATGTCTATTTATCTACTTTCATTTACCTAATTTTTTAACAATTAAAATCTTTTTTTATTTAATATTTCATAATTTTAATTAAATTCATTTGAAATATACGGATTAAAATCATGTTTCATGGTGTGTTGTTGACGGTGGCTTCAAGATTTGGGGGTGTTTTGCTATGACTGTAGTTTGTGGAGACAAAGTCACAAAACGAAGCACTAAAGAGGCGTGAGGCTGCGGAAGAGAAGAAAGTTGTTATTAGTTATATATATATATATATATATGGGATTAGGGTTTTTTAATTTGGGTCCCTAGATTCGAGTTCTTCCTGCACCCCCATTATTGTTTATTGTATTCATTTTGGCTATTTTTTTTATTAAAAATTTGACTTGTGTTTTAATTTAAGTAGTTGTTATTTACACTCTTTTCTATTAATACACTTTACTTATTTTATCAACTTTAATATTTCAATTGTTATTTTAATTTTTTTATTATACTTTGCTTAATTCAATAATATTAGTTATATATTTATATATATAATAGAATTTTAAATTTTTTAATATAAACCGGGTCAATTACTGACCTATCGATTGGACCACTGACCCACTTACCAATTATCTCAACTAGATCAATGATCAGACTAGTTTTTATAACATTGATAATACTGATGAAAATGTAATATTATGTAATTAATATATGGTGAAGATAATTTAAAATTAAGGTTTAAAGAATGATGAATATAAGATGAAAATAAAATTATAGATAGAATTTATAAAACACTAATAATAGACTGAAAATAAGATAAAAACATGTATATAAGATAAGTGTTTATCATTTTATTTTATTTTTTGTCAATCATCTTAATTCTTAAGTGGTATTTTATTGAAAAATGTATACCTATTCTAGAAGTATATATTCAGAACTATGAATCATAGTTTCGAGATATATTTCTATAATATGTATATGTAATTCCAGAAATATATTTCTAAAAAGTAAAAAAAGTATTCTTCTTTAAGAAAAAGGGTATAATAGGTAATTGAGAGGTAGAAAGGAGGTACGGGGGTAGACTTTGAGTAAAGTGGAGTGTAAATATCAAAAGCCTTACAAAGGCCATAGCGGCCCAAATAATGGTAGGAAGTTGCAAGTTGCAAGAAGATTCTTTTATTTTGATTTTTCTCTTTGCTTCTAATTAGTGGCAACTTTAACGTGCGCAAATATTTTTGTCCAGGACCGAAGTCACCAGTGTCGCACGCAACACGTGTTACAAATATAGCTCACACGTGGGAAGGAAGAACGAAAATATGGCGATATTTCAGCCTAAGGAATAGAAACGACCATGGTAGCCAATAAAAACTGAACACGTATTAGTTACGCGGCGTGCACCGTAGGAAGTGGTAGTTAAAAACACGTGCTTTTATTGCAAAAAAGAGAAAATTAAAATTGGGCGCTTTTGTTATGGTTTGTAGGATCGTGGGGCCACAACTTGTTGCTTGATCCATTTGAATATCTACAGTATTTGAATACTTGAGTTGACGGTTTTACCCTCTTTCCTTCGAACATGCCTATCCTCACCACGTCATCACTTTCTTTGATTACCCATTTTGTCCCTTTCCGTAATGTCCCAGGATTAGGGACGTTACTTGCCAGACCTTCTTAAATTAGGTTTGAAAATGAAGAGGAATCCAACCTTGGCAATCAGCAATGAATATTGAATAGAAAGATAAGGATTCGGAAAAGACCTCCTTAGTTACCAAAATAAATACGCTTTAAGCAAAGCAAGCACAAAAGAAAAGTACCCATACCCAGATGAAGTTAAAAAATTGAAAAGCCTGAATAAGGAAGAGGAAATAAAAAAGAAGAAGAAGAAACTAATTTTAAGAAATAAAAAATTTGATTTTTATCTTTTTATGTTCCAAACACAGTGTAAGCCTTCAGCACGCTGCCCCAGTGCCCCTTCACAATGAAAGTGTTGGGAGTATTTTGTATGCCATGAGAGTGTTATAGCTTTAGCATATTTTAATTAAATTCATAAATACATTTTGTATGATATGAAAGTGTTATGTTTCTCTTTAAAAAAAGAGTGTCATATTTCTTTAATAGTTCATCTAGTTAGTACGTGTCAATGCCTAGAACGGTGCCCAAAAAATTTCCTGTCATGTGTTGCTTTATCTGCTTGAGTGTTTTCTTTTTCTTAATTGTAAATGTTGTTCTCTGTTGGGATGGGACTTGTCCATCGAATCTACCAAGGTCCAAGGCTATTAGTGTAAAATAAAATGGTAACCCAAGAAAAAAACAACGACTCCGTGTGAGGGACAGTAATGTAATTTTATTTTCGTCAATTTCAGAACCTGCGAACTTTCCTTTCTCAAAGCTTATAAAATGGCGTTCTGAGCTGCGTTCTTCATTTCTTCAAATCTCAAACACTGTTCGGTCTCTCATTCAAACCAATCGATCTCATCATCTCCCCAATCTGTAAGTAAACCTACAAATCACTGTAAATTTACATTACCACTCTCTTAGTTATTAACTTAGAATCTTCCCTTTCTAGATTATAATTATAATTTTTTTATAAATATTTCCTCCCATATAGTTATATATTATTGTTGGGATATATACATAGAAGAGTCATAGATAAAGAAAGTCTTGATTTTTAATAGTCCAAGGCAGTTTCCTTTTGTGGGTTGTGGTTATTTGATCATACAAAATGACTAGCGGTAGTTGTATTGGAATCTCTACCATGAAGCCTTGTTGTAGAATCCTATGTAACTATAAAAGTCCATTTATTTTTGGGTTTTCTCCAACCAAGTTCAGTCATTCATCAATCATGGGCATGTTGTCCAGATCAGATCGTCACAACTCAACCCATCGTCATAGGTACAATACCTGTAATACTCAGAATGTAGGGTACATAAATGTGATCCATCCGAATCGGAGAGATTTTAGTGTTTCCGGTTCGAATTGGGGTCTTGCTAGGAATTTTAGCACTAGTGTTTGTGTCAATATTGGTAGTTTTAGGCCAAGGGTTGTGTCCTTGATACCGCATGTAGCGTCGGATTTTAAGAATCACTCTACATCGGTTGATTCTAATGCTAATGACACGAGCTTTGAGAAGATTTACATTCAAAGCAGCTTGAATGTCAAGCCATTGATAATTGAAAGAATTGAGACTGATCAAAGTAAATTGGAGGAAGTCGCTGAAGAAAGATGTGACGAGTCAAATGAAAATATAGATAATTTGAAGGATTTAAGTGAGAATAAGGTTCAGAGGGAGGTATCTGAGATTGAAAAGGAAGCTTGGAAGTTGCTTCAGGATGCTGTCGTCACTTACTGTGGGAATCCGGTTGGGACTGTTGCAGCTAATGATCCTGCGGACAAGCAACCGCTGAATTATGATCAAGTCTTTATCCGTGATTTTGTTCCATCAGCACTTGCTTTCTTGCTCAATGGTGAAGGGGAAATTGTCAAGAATTTTCTACTTCACACATTGCAATTACAGGTATGTTATGACCTCAACAGCTTAATTAGATTGTTACACCATACTTATTTGCTGTTATTCTGTAGAATAGTTTCTTCTGTAGTATCTGTAAAATTTTGATATAGCTCTTAACAATAAATGCTTAGATACCTGCTTCTATAAGCACTGCTATTTATGTAGTGTATAGTATGTTGAGTTGATGTAAATTAGCTTTCATGCCGCATGATAAATGACAGATGTTCTTGCCTATCCATTAGTTCAAAGGATTTTAGAGATAGATTGTTTCTGTTATGTGAATGAAAGATAGATAATGTTGGGAACCGAACAATTACACAACAATCGAGAAGAGAGAAAAGGGAAGAAGAAAACAACACACAAAGTTTACCCTGATTCACCCAATGTGGGCTACATCCAGCTATTCACTATATTCTCTCTCACACACTCGTACAATTGCACTCAGATTACAAGGAAATATATAGGCTTAGAAATCCTAAGCACCGTAGCTATTCATGGGCTTAAGCCCAAACTACAAATAATAAAACACGAGGCCATCAACAGTACAAGGCCTCGAAAAAAGTCCGAAGGGCGTTGTCCCCTACCCCTGCTGGGGCGACTCCCCGTGCCTATCTGCTGACGACACAGTATGAGCCATACCCAACAGATAAGACATCATGTGTCCTATGTTAAATGTTACTGAAGAATTGTCTAAGCGCATGTTTGGATTCCCATTATAAAAGCCCTAAACCAGGGTTTGGCCAAAAACTTGTCTCTTGTTGCCTTTGCTCAAACCTTGGTTTGGAGATTCCCAACTTGAAGCCAAACATACTCTAAATGCTTCTCATCCACTGAGCCTAAATCATTTTCTCCTAACTTCAAACAAAGAATCCTGGTAAATGCCTCACTAGCTAAGTTTTGCCAATTTGTTTCTCAAACAAAACAAGTAACCAATTAGTGGAGGGAAGGAATATTATTTAAGGTGTTGTCAACAAACAATGTTGATGAAACTGTTATGGGATTTGACTTAATGGCTTTTGGTGTACTTGTTACTCATTTAATATTTTTATTCAATGTTTTTGTTTGCCAGAGTTGGGAGAAGACGGTTGACTGCTACAGTCCAGGGCAAGGGTTGATGCCAGCAAGCTTCAAGGTTAGAACTGTGCCTCTTGATGGTAGCAATGAAGCATTTGAGGAAGTTTTGGATCCTGATTTTGGTGAATCAGCTATTGGTCGTGTTGCGCCTGTTGATTCAGGTAAGTTATTTATTGTTGTCGAGGCTAAGACATTTATCAATTAAATTAAGTGTTACCTACACTGTCATTAATATGTGATCCTCTTTTCCTGATATAGTCTTATGATAATTTTACTTTTTTCAATTTTTTTCTTTGCATAACTTAATTTTACAGTCTAAATTTAGGCTAAAATTTCAAAGTTTATGCTAAATGCTTTGGTAACAGGATTGTGGTGGATTATATTGTTGAGAGTTTATGGGAAATTAACTGGCGACTATGCTTTGCAAGAGAGAGTGGATGTCCAAACAGGCATAAGACTGATCCTTAAGTTGTGTCTGACTGATGGATTTGACATGTTTCCTTCTCTATTAGTCACTGATGGTTCCTGCATGATTGATAGAAGGATGGGCATTCACGGTCACCCTCTTGAGATCCAGGTAAGCTGATTTCTAATTATTACTGTTTATATGAGGAATTGGGAATTATCATACTTTGTTCTCTCCCTAACATATGGTACTGAAAGAGGGAATTCTTCCATTGATAATATGCTTTCCTGCTCTGTAATTTGAGCAGCATGTTCTTTCAGATGCATTACATGAGTAATAACAAGTAATGTCACCATGATTCAAGAAAACGTTATTCTCTGCCATAGAACAATCTCTGATTGACAATTTTAAAATGAATAAATTTCCCTTTACTCACTTTTGGACAATACTGATGTAACATTTCATATTAAAAATTAAAACATATTCACCATTTTATAACTTTTACAAGTGTGCATTATTGAATAGTTACTACTTGCATCTTTATACAAGTAATTGGGAATTGGATTGCAGTTGGTTGTGAGCTGTGGCATTGTTGACTGTCTTTAACAACCTTTTCCTCATGTCTCATAAGTGCAGTTTTGCCTATGCGTTAACGATCATTTTGTCCTGTGTTAGATGATGTTAGATGATTAATAAGTCAAAGGATGATTTTTGAAATTGTTGATTAGACATATTCATTCAATATTAAGGTCAGAGATTCTGAATTGACTGTAGTTGTCTGCCTACTGCAGTGGCATGAAGCTATTAATAATGCCATGTAATATTGTCTGGAAGAGACTTAGAACGATAATTAAACATATTGGTCTCCTAAAATGGGTTTAACATTTTATCATCATGGATCAGATTCTATCCCGTTTCCCTTTTGTTACATGTAGGTTCCTTGCTGTTTGAGTATATGCCTCTTTACTTACAAAATTTCTCCGTGGGTGTATTTGAATTGCACATTTGCAGGCATTATTTTACTCAGCTTTACGCTGCTCTCGCGAGATGCTGATAGTCAATGATGCAACTAAGAGTCTGGTGGCTGCTGTTAGTAATCGCCTGAGTGCACTCTGTTTTCACATGAGAGAGTATTATTGGGTTGATATGAAGAAGATTAATGAAATTTACCGATACAAGACAGAAGAGTATTCTACTGATGCTGTCAACAAGTTTAACATCTATCCAGAGCAAATTCCTTCATGGCTAGTAGACTGGATTTCCGAGCAAGGTGGATACTTCATTGGCAATTTGCAACCTGCTCATATGGACTTCAGGTTTTTCTCACTTGGAAACCTTTGGGCCATTGTATCATCTTTAGGCACAAGAAGACAGAATCAGGGCATTTTGAATTTAATTGAGGCCAAATGGGATGATATTGTTGCTCAAATGCCTCTCAAGATTTGTTATCCAGCTCTGGAGGGTGAGGAATGGCGTATAACCACTGGCTGTGACCCCAAGAACACGTATGGATCTTCTAAATTTCTTGTTCTTTTTTACATGATTGTTATTTTTGCAAGAGTATTGCTACAACCACAACCCTCTTGATACAAAAGTTCACAATGGTGCCATGCACACCATTAAAATAAACAGTCAAATGTTTCAATATCTTGCCAGAGATAGTTGTGTTTTCTTGTATCATAAAGGTTTTGGCTGTTGCATTACTCTTCTCTTAAAGTATCTGTATGCTATCTTATCTCCTCCCTTGTCTCCTGTTGGAAGTTACAGTGATAATTTCTGTTAAACTGCTTGCAGCCCTTGGTCATATCATAATGGAGGATCTTGGCCGACACTTCTCTGGCAGGTGAGTTTGGATCATGTAATCTTTATAATTATTTATTACTATTTTCAATAAAATCTAGTGCCTTTCTTTTATATTTCTTGTTTATACTAAAGCAATTGAAAACCTATTACATATCTCCCTTTTCTGAAGACAAACCGAACTTCATGCCTTTATTATATGAATTTTATCAGAATGCACCAATAGCGTAAAGGTTTTTATTTTATTTTTTCACTCATTCAATCACATATTGACATATATGATAAAATTGTTAACTTTTGTAATAATTACATAGAAGTCATATTTGGGACGATTTCTAACTAGTTCACAACGCAAAAAAATTTAAGCTGCACTGTATCAAAATTAAACTCTAGTTATATTTCATATTTCTATTTTATCTTTTTCAAATATAAGCTTATTTGGTCAAAATCTAGATGCAATTACTTCCTATACATTTGCTCTACATTTTGTTATTTGAAGAAGCCTTTTAGATTTTCTATGAATAAGGGCCTTGTTTAATGAGCTGACACTTAGTATGGTATCTCTAAACTTCAGTTCACGTTAGCTTGCATCAAGATGGGAAGGCCTGATTTGGCACAAAAAGCAGTTGATTCAGCAGAGAAAAGGCTTTCAGCAGATAGATGGCCCGAATATTACGATACCCGGAACGGAAGGTTTATTGGGAAGCAATCGCGGTTGATGCAGACGTGGACCATTGCTGGTTTCTTGACCTCAAAGATGCTTCTAGAGAATCCAGAAAAGGCGTCCTTCTTGTTTTGGGAGGAGGATTTTGAACTTCTTCAGAACTGTGTCTGCAAGCTAAGCAAAAGTGGTAGAAGGAAGTGTTCCCGTTTTGCTGCAAGGTCTCAGTTTATTGTTTAATTGGGAGGAACAGACTCATTGTTTGAACTCTCTAGTAGTGGAGGTGAATTAATTTATTACAATAATAACTGATTGATGCCACTTTTCAGAATTAATCTGTCAACTTTTCCTGTTATTTGGTGACAACGGCTAACTGTGCAACATAGTTCTGTTGCATCATTTATTTATGCGGGGTAACTCACTCACTCCACGGATATCTCTGTCATGGGAGATTTCAACTTGTACTGTATGTGCTATGTTGCTTCACTGTGTATCAGATTTGAACAGTACTCACATTAATTCTACATTATTTAATTTGTTTGCTGTTTAGTACATTTTATTTTTATTTATTTTAATGAATTTAATTTCTTATATATTGACAGTGGAAAGATCTTAACATTATAAATCAATAATAGTATGGTTTTTAAGGTGACCGTTAGAATAGTTAACAAATTTAGGTCGAGTGAATATTTAGGAATCAAATTGATATTTTTTTCATAAAAAGAAGTTAAATATTTTCGTGTCATCTTTTAGGATGATTAATGACCCATGAATATTTTACAAAATTTTATTAGATTTGTGATCTGTCGCGGGCAGTAAGTTATGCGAAAACTTAAATAGTTTGTTTGGATACCATTAAAATCCCCTATTGTGGTAACTGGAATCAAGTTTTATAGCATAGATAGCTGCCTGTATTCACATAAAAAACCCAAAAACAAGAGATAGCTACCTGTTAATGTAATTTTCAATTTTAAAATTGATTTGATGATTAAAAGACTTGAATTAAAAAAAAAAGAAAAAATGTCTAACTTTTTGGCATCATGTCTATGATGTGCATTGAGTTAAAAAAAAAAAAACATAAGTCAAAACTGTTTTAATATGCAGGAGCTTCAAATATTAGTGAAACTTTCTATCAAAAAAAGTATATTAGAGCAACTCCATTGGAGTTGCTTAAGTTAATTCTTAAAATTTTAAGAAATTTAAAAATATCATTGCAGCAAATGAGTACATTCTATTATACATTGTTTATATAAATAATTAAAAACCAAGGTTATTTAACTGTCAAAAAAATCTTTCTAAGTTAAAATGAACGTTCTTTTGTGAATAAAGAGATAAAATGGTACCCATTAAAAGTAAGTTAAACTTCAAGTTTTTACACTTGGAGTAAAAATCAGTGAGTATTCTTAAATCTTATGTGATAAAAAGAGACGAACAGACAGAGAGTTAAAAATTTAAATTGAGCTTTTGCATTAGAGATGTTATTAGTATTAAGGATGAAGGAACATACTAGACCAACTTATTTAACTTGTTTCGGCTTGCATGTCACCAATCCACCAAAAATAGAGATTGGGTGGGCTGCCCACTTTATATACATAGGTGGAAGAAAGTAGTTCATCTTATCAATATATCAATTGTTAGGTTGATAAAAACAATATTATTTTTATCTAATTAAAAAATATTAGTTTGACGAGTTAACCCATTCAACTCTGGTTCGAGTCATTTTTTGGCAAGTCTAAATGGGACAACCCAAAATAGGTTAGTGGGTTACATACCAAAACCCAATCAACCTAAAAAAATGTGTGAAATGAGCCAGTTTAACTGATTAATTCCATTTTACCACCTATATTTAGTGTTGATATGAACACTGATCAAGTGTTGACGTGACAAGAAAATACACACTTTAATAAAAAAGTAAAATAGAAACAATATGTTAATAAAAATGTTGATAATACTCCTCTTTATCAAAAATTAAGTAACAAAATAAAAATAGCAAATAGAATCACAAAACTTGGAGAGAGAGAGAGAGAGAGAGAGAGAGATTGTAATTGAAGATTAAACAACCCAGTCTACAGTAAGTAAATTGTCTTGGCCTTGTCAAGTTAACTTGTTCCATGAGCCTATGCAAAAAAAATTGTTGACACATTTAGGCAAGCATACCACACCACTTTGGAAGGACACGAAAACGAAAAGATGAAAGCAATAAAGACGAGGAGATATTGGTATTGGTAGAAAGTAGAAACTAGACTTTTGGGTGGTGATGAGTGGTTAGTCTATTTGTGAAAAGTTGAATGCGTGTGTCTCCAAGCCTGAGTGAGTAGGTGGCTTTCTTGTAGTCGGCCCAAGTGAATGGTCGAAAGAGAGAGGGCCTCTGGGGTGTGACCATAACTGAGGGAGCAACAATGGTAGCATGCAGGGGTGGAGCCCCAAAATATGCCACTGACATTCTACACTTGTATGAGTTCGTCATAGCCCTGTGTCTCACGCTTACAAATCTTCCATTTGTCATAACCTTAACACAACACAACACCATATCAATCACTTCCATTTTTGTTCCAACTCTTGTACCAAACTTGTCATCATGCTTTTATTCTTCAATCAATCAATCCCCACTTCTCCAAGATTCATCAAATTCTCATTTTATTTCATTAAATGTGTGTTTGGCTTATATTTATGACGGAAAAGAATCAATTAAATTTTCTCGGTACAACAACAAATAATTGCTTCTAATTTTTCATGGTATTAGCATGATTTTGTAGAATATAATTGATTTTTGTGTTATCTAAACACAACATCAATTCACATAATGTGTCCAATTTGAGACAAGGATTAAAATGATTAAAGTTTAGATAATTAGAAATTTAGATATTAAATTTTAAATATTACGTTGATGTTATTATGATCAGACACTTATTTTTTTTTCTTTTCTCTCACTACTACACTAATTTTCTTATTTTTTATTTTTCATATCATCAGTCACATAATTCTCCCTCCCTCCCTCTCACACACACACTATGTGAGAAGAAAGTGTGAGCGAGTTTCATCTTTTTTATTATTTGGGAAGAGAGAAGTGAGATAAAAAAAAGTTCAGTGAGATCAACAATAAAAAAAATATCTCGCAAGGTGAAGAGATTTGGGTGGGAGAACCGCCAAAATTTTGGGTGAGTTCCATTGAAAACTTGAAATGATGAAACTACCAGTTCCATTAAATAATCTATGTACTTCTTTTCTACTTCTGTCAAACTAATCAACTTAAAAATCTATTTACTTTTTACTTATTCTTCTCTCTCATACTTACTTTTTTTTATTGTACTTTGTTTTTTTATAAATATTTCATCAGTGTTAGAATGTACATTAAATATTTTTTATTCCTAAATGTAACAGGATCGATTAACGATAAATAAGACCTACAGGAATTTTTAAGACGAATTTTTTAGATGAATTTTTTAAAATTAAATATGAGAATTATATTTGAATTTTTGTTGATATATATGACATTTTTTTAATATATGAGATCTTTTTTATTTTAAAAAACTTTTAAAAATATTTTTTTAGATAAATCTAAAACTTTAATTTTAATTATTTTATCCTGATTCCGAATAGTAGTAAAACGGAATACAACCCCAATACATCCAAACATGACATCACTAAATTACTATACACACAGATCCAAACCGTAAATAACTTTCACATAATTATAAATACTCAAGGAAGTAACCATTAGAAGAAGAAATGTCCATTTGTAAAATTTTACACTTTTTATTAAACTTTTTTTTTTTTTAATTCAATTGTCCCAAAATATTTCAAGGCAGCAGGTATAGTAGTACATTTGTTTGATTGATTCAGAACTGAAAGGACCTTGACTGAAATTCAGTCTCAAAGTTGCAGTGAAAAAAAAACATTGATTTCCATGTCATTTCAGTTCACTTCCGTTCCTATCAAGTTGGGCTTTGTTTAAGATTTTTTTCCTCTTTCCGTGCCAGCAAGCAGAACCGGCCCCCCACCCACCCACCCCTTTGTTCTGCTTAGCAAAACGAATCACGGCAAGGCTGTGTTTGTGTGGGGTTAAAAAAAGTAACATTAAACATCACATGTCATAATGTCTAATATTACACAAAAATAGGAAAAAAAAATTAAAAATAGTTGAAGATTATTATGGTCTAGTACGTAATTGTTTTAAAAAATTAAATAAATATCATATAAAAATAAATAAATTAATAATTAATGCACAAAAATGTTAATACATAAGAAAACATTCGTACCTCTAGTACATCACCCACGTTCACATAGAATGCCGAGGGGTCAGGGGTAACTGGGATCCAGACCCCATCTTGAAGGGAAATTTGGAGGCCACCCACGTCGTTGGATCTGAGAATGGTTATGATCTGAGGGTCAGAATGCTCTCCAAAACCAACTTTGCTATATTGTGACATGTCCTTGTCCTTGTTAATTATAGGTGGGTAGTGATTGAGCCTGAGAACTGAGTCACTATCAACATCCCTTATGAACCTGCTGAATACCCAAGTGTCCGGGACCCCCAAGCCCTCTGCTATTAGTTCCAATATCTCACATGCCAGCTCCCTCACTGCTTCTGTGTATGCACTCAATGTAGAGCTGCCATGTGCAAGTGCAATCACACACTAGTTAGTACTTTGTTTTCTCTTACATTTTTTTCACACAAGTAGTGCTTGTGTTTGTGTTTGTGTCCACCAAGTCTTAATTGGCTAGCAATTATGACACACTTTACTGCTCCTACCATAGCTAGGCTGTGAAAGTGCAGTGTCGCACAGAATGGGTTTAATTTGAACTCTACTGAAGCTCTGCTAGCTTGTGCCACTACTCAATCTGGGCCTGATTCACTCACTGACTACTCACTGCATCTATATGCTCTTTCATTTCTATCTTTGGATATATTTTTTCGGTGTACAATAGTCAGTCGCAGTGACATTATTGAGAATTCTTTTCTCTACTTTTTAATTTGATTTCAGCTTTTAGTTGGAATTTGATTGGACGTATTTTAGTATAATTTTATTAACATTTTTGGTACTACTTTTATTATTAATTAATTATTTTTAAAAAAAATAACAATTAACGCCTGATTGATATTTGTTGATTAAAAAAACCAATTTTTAAAAAAGGATATTCTTTATCATTCGTCTAAACAGTGTATACGTCGGGGATTTAGCGTAAACAATAATGTAATGGAATTTCTCTTCTGGCTAGCGAGTGATAACATTTCTCTCATTCAAAACGGTACTTTCTCTGGCATTGCTTATCTGATTTTGTTTTATTCAATTTTTATTTTGAAATGAATTACATCAAGGAATTAATTCAACGCAGGAGCTGTCTGACTGATGAGTGTTGACATGACCAGAACTTTCCAGAGAAAAGGTGAAATGTCTGACATACCGTCCCACCTCCTAGGAGTACCTCCCCCCCCCCCATAGTCCCATGTGCAACGTCCAAATATATAATATTAACTTAATTTTAACTTGAATTACCTTGTTGTGTTTGGTTTGATAAATGGAAATAAGATTAGAAATATGAAAATAATAGGTAAGTTTGTTTAAATTTAAAAATAAATAACTTTAAAATAAGTGTGTTATATAAGTATTTTCTTAAGATGTAGATCAGATTTGTTTTTTTAAATAAGTAAAAAAATTATTTTTTTTATAAATAAAAGTAGTTTAGACAAATATACTAAAAAATAAAAAATTATTTATTTTAAATAAATAATTTTGAATAAAATGATCCAAGTTGTTTGATAAAGAAAAAGTAAGCTAGAAATAAGTTTAAAAATGATGGGACTCGGATTATATTATTTCTATATCTCTTTCATTATCTCTTCAATCAAATAACTTTACATGTTATTTTATTTCTCACCAATTTTTATTCTTTTTTTACTTATTATATTATTTCTTTCATCATGCCAAACATAGCCTAAATATTTTTAAAAGATAAATAACTAATTTCATACTTGAAAGTAATATGTTTTATTTTTCTATGCTAAAAAGTAAAAACCTTACATCAACCAAAAGAAAAGTAGAAATGTAAAAAAAAAAAATTAGAGCAAGAAGCTCAACTTGTAGCATAATGCAGATTGGTCACTTGCAATATGTCATTGCTTAAAGAATGGTTGGCTCGGTTTTATCACTTGTGCAAAGGAGGGAAAACGTTGAAACTTTGAAGGGTTTATTCTCTCTCCGTTCTTTGCTAGCCGGTCAGA
Organism: Glycine latifolia; assembly: GCA_013407115.1. NCBI lineage: Eukaryota > Viridiplantae > Streptophyta > Magnoliopsida > Fabales > Fabaceae > Glycine > Glycine latifolia. The sequence continues at coordinate 3,613,131 of CM023947.1, forward strand.
TAAAAGCTAGTATATATACAACTCAAAGGAAGGTTGGGAACGAGAGCTTAAAGGTTGAAGGAAGAAGTTGTGAATCTAAATTTTCCTACTAATTAAGATTTTAGTAAAAAATTAATAATTAATATTGACCGATAATTTTTTTTATAAAAAAAATAGTTCCAAAATGAAAGTTTATATTCATTTAAGTAAGCTACTCATTGTGTGTGCGAACCTACTGAATTTGAACTTACAATTTTATACATATTATCCTTAAATCTTAATTATGCATGAATACTCACAATGCTATTGAAATGAAAATTATTGGTACTAGATTATATGGGGCATGCACACGGAAAATTATTACATAATCAACCACATTGTCTCAATCAAATTTCACATGATGACAAATAATTAAGTTTTTAATTTTTTACTTTTCATAAATTAAAAATATGAGTGAAATTTGATATTTAAGAATCGAGGAGAGATCCATTTAGTCTAAAAGAAAAGTTAACTCTTGAAATTTAATGATTATAATGAATATTTATTAATCTTAAATTTCAAGAAAATTGAACTATAAAAATCAATAAAGAAGAATTTCTTGAAGTAACGTGATCTCCTGAATCTCATGAAGATATACTAATAATAATAATTTGTCCGTGGAACAGTTAATAGGAAAGCAACCATGCAATAAAATGTTATGCAGACAGAGACACATAGAACATACGTTTCTTCTAATAATAAGTGCTGGATCGATCATATTCATACCTGACGTTTAATGGGTCAGTGGATACAGTTTTGGATATCTGAGCAATGGAGTGAGTGGTGGCACTGAGGAGAAGGTACTCCACCTCACCCATGTCCCCATTCAACCCTATGTTCTTGCACCCATATGCAGGTGCCGCCACTCTCTTCTCTGCCACCGGTTTTGCGAAGAAACTAAACCCTGCTTCTTCGGTTTTTGATATCACTTCGTGGCTTATACCGTGGTTTATCACCTTGAAGAAACCGTACTCTTCGCACGCTTTCACTATGAGCTTTGCCACTTCTGACCTTTCTGCTGTGAGGTCCACAACGGGAATAAGCTCGTTACTGGGTAGAATCCCTTCGCTCCTTATTGGGTTTGGGGAAGCCAACACCATGTTTGTATTTGTGTTCCTCTCTCTTAAGCAAAAAGAGTGAAAGGGAAATGAAAAAAAAAAATAGTGTAGAAGTTGGAGCTGAATATGCTAATATTGAAGAATTTGGTGAATATGGTGGGTTGTACGAGGAAAGAAAAGTAGTAAGAACTAAGAAAGGGGAGTGAGAAAAAGAATATATATGCGAAAGACTAAGAAGAGAAGGTGGTGAAATGTGACTTGCGATCGTGGGGTATTTATGCAGCAAGAATCGGAAAGAATACATGGGAGGAAGGACATTAAAAAATGCAAAAATGTAAATAATAATAATAAATTTATAAGTACCAATAAAAAGATTGTTTTATATCGGAGTATTTTTTTTATATGGTATTAATATAAAACAATCATTATTTAACACATAAAATAAATATTATTTTTAACATAATTTATTTTATACGAGATTAAAATTCAAATCCTAAATAATTTAATTAAAAAACACAAATTACTACAATTATGTCAATATTATTTTATATTTTTTTACTATTGTTGAAGAATTATACTAGTAAATTGATATGAATTTTGTGACTTTTATAATTTTAAATAACTTCTAAAAAGTCACAGTTATAGTAATTTTTAATTAAAAGATAATGTAATTTTATATATATTAATAATGTTTATAAATTTAATTATATAGTTTTATACAATGTCATTCAATAAAGATTATTGAATTTTATAATTATTTTAGATTCATATATAGAATCATTTTTAATCAATTAATAATCTTATGAAATATTTATATAAATTTTTTATAATCATTATTTTAAAATTTATACATAGAAATAATTTCAAAATAATAAATATTATAAAAGTACTTATATCAAAATTTAACTTTAACTAAATAACTAAAAGTTTCTTTTTATTTTTTTAAATTGTTGAACGGTTATCGGTGAAATTTGTAGTTCCTTTTTTCTTTGGACGACGGTGAATTTTTAATTTTATACTTCGAAATGAAGTACAACTTGCAAAATTCCCATTTCCCGCACATAAACGTTGACATTGTTCACACTTTCTTGCTGACTCTTGCTTTTTTCACTTTAGTTAGTAGTATTTACCGGTCTAAATCGTCCTTGTCATTTATTACCTTTTTTATTGTCTTTTTGACTTATTATACTTTCTCTCGTCCTTCTTTTTCTTTCTCACTTTCACGTGCCAAATGTTTTAGTTTGTTGAAAGATTCTTTTTAGAATAATTAATATTTTGATTCTTTAATTTGACTTTTTTCTCTATATTTTTGTCATTTTATCTTTGTCTTTCCGTCTAACTTTTTTTTTTTATCAAATTATTAATTTTAATATTAGTGAAAAATGGTTATAACCGATAAGCAAGAAGGATGAAGAAACTCAATTGAAATATCAACATTAATAATACATTTAACTCAAGTTAAATTAGGGTCGATGATAGATAAATCCAATAATAAATACGAAGAAGTTGAAAGAAAAAAAATGCTAAGAAAAAAGAAAAATAAGACAAAAGAAATGAAAATAAGATAAAAGAAAATTAGGGTGAAATGAGGGGAAAAATGAAGAGGAAATGAACTAAAAATGAATCATCTAGAACATATAAATAATAACGGATCTAACCATCCACTAAACATATAATTTTTCCCCATCATGTCTTAAGACACACATTCCATCAATCTATATCCTGCTACATTAAGTATTGTTTAATTACATTTTCTCATGTAAGTTTCGATTTACATTTACCTCTCTTTGTGACGAGCTCTTGGTAACAAACTATTGTTCTTACATGAACATTCAGCGGCCGTTTCATTACGTATTCAAACCATCTCAATCTATGCTCCCTCATCTTTTCACTCACCGGTACTATTGCTACCTTTTGTCGAATATCTTCATTTCTTATCTTATTTATCTTCGTATAATCACACATTCACCTTAACATCCTCATGTATGCTACCCCTGTTTTATGCTCATGTTGCCTATTATAGTTGTTCTATAGAATTTTCCTTTTAACTTAAGGAAAATTTTGCGGATATATAAAAATCCATATGCACTCCGTCATTTCATCCACCCTACTCTGATTCTATGATTTACATCATCATTAATCTCTCTACCTTTTTGCAAAATTGATCCCAAGTATCTAAAAACATTTTTCTTGGGTATCTATTGACCAATTAGATGCACATGGTCTTGATCATCATCTCTTCCCAGCGAAAACTCACATTTCATATACTCAATTTTGCTCTGACTTATCGTTAATTCTTTAGACTTCAAAGTGTTTCTCCACAATTCAAGTTTTCTATTAATATCGTCTTTTTTCTATTAATATCGTCTTTGCTCTCATCAATAAGCACAATATCATATGTAAAAAACATACATCATGACACTTCCTCTTGAATATCTTTTGATAGTTCATCCATCACTAAGGCAAAGAGATAAGGACTAAGAGCCGAACCTTAATATATACCAACCGTGATAGGAAAATTCCTTGATATTCCATTACAAACTTTCATAGATGTAGTAGCCCCATTATATATATCATTGATTGCATTAACATACTTTAATGATATTTTTTTTCTTCTTAAGAGTCCACCATAGGATTTTTCTTGGGACCCTATTGTATGTTTTATCAATATGTATGAACACCATATGTAAATATTTATTCTTTTCTCGATACTTTTCCATTAATTGTCACATTAAGAACATAACTTCAATGGTACATCTTTCTGGCATAAATCCAAATTTATTTACAGAAACCTTGGTCTCCCTGCTCAAGCGATGTTCAATAACTCTCTCCCACAACTTCATAGTATGACTCATGAGTTTAATGCTTCTATAGTTATAACAATTATGAATATCTCCATTATTATTGTAAATAGACACAAACATATTTTTCCTCCAAGTATCATACATCTTATTTGTTTGAAAAATCTTATTGAAAAGATTGGTCAACAATTTTATTCAAGGTCTCTCCACATTTCAATAAAAACGTTATCGGGTCCCAATGTTTTATTATTCTTCATTATCTTTAAAGTTTCATAAACTTCATGTGTATTAATTCGGTGCACAAATCTTCTATTGAAATCATCATAAGGATCTTCCAAGTTCACTTCACTTTTATCGTTATTCCCATCAAAAAGTAAAAATTTAAAATACCAATCAAAGTAATTAATTGTGAAAAAAAATATCTATTTATATTTTAAAACTATTTAACTAAAAAAATATCTATTTAAATGAATACAAAGATAATTAGAAGGTGAACATGGAAAAATACACGACTTGAAAGCATCATATTTCATAAATAATAAATCCCACAAAGACCCAAATCTATATTACTTAAAACATAAGAATTGAGTTTAACAAAATGAAGCGAAAAAAAAAAATAATACTTCTAGAACACTTACCTGTTTGTTCCATTCATCCTAATTTGTTTACTTTTGTTGTGCCTTTGAAAAGTGGAAACTATGGTGGTTTTTGTGCCTTTGAAAAGTTGAAACTATGGTGGTTTTAGCCTTTCCAATTTCCATCTACACTTGCTTTAAATAGGTGGCTTTAATTTCCCGTTCCCACAGAATCGATATCAAAGGACCAAGCTTTGCTGTTTATGGTCAGCCTAATTATATGCCAAGGCAAGCTAACAATACTACACGTCCCTATCAAATCCTAGTGCTATTGAGTAGTGAGTACTCACATGTCTTTAAAGGGTCATCAGGGTGCCCATTTTTTCCAACTTGAAATATTATGACACCTGTATGTATATATCCCTCATCTTGAAACACTTCAATGGTTTGTTTATACTTCGTTTTCTTCGTTACCCTATTTGTACCCAAATCCGTAAAGCACCTGCATCCTTGCAGATGCAATCTTTTACATTTAGGATTCTTCCTCTTTGAATATTTCAATCATGGAATTTCCAATTGAGTGTAATATGACCAGGTGATAGTGAAATATGAAAATTAAAGGGCCCATCCCGGCATCTCCAAGCCATGTTTAAATTCATTTATTTCAGAGTCAAAACTTTAAATTATAAAAACTTTATAAAAATAAAATTTTGAAGAAATCGTTTTCTCAAGAATAATTAATCTTTTCTAAAAATAATACCAGGCTTCCTCTATTAAAGTGAATTTATGTACATTTCGTATGATTAGTGAAATAATTAATACGATGGAAGAAAACAATAGTCTTTTAGTCATTCATCTTCTTTGACTTATAACATTACGTTGGACTGCATATAATAATAATTTAATGTATAAAGTATACTGATGTGATACTACAGAAGAGGAGCAAGTGAGTGCATGATGCTGTGAGATTTGAAAATGATAAATATACACGGTTTCGCGCAACTGGAGATATTTTAAACTTGACTGCGACCTCTAGCTCACAAATAAATTATAAACAAACCTAAAAAAAGTATAAACACGTTAGAATATTCTTAGGACATATATAATTATTATTTGAATATACAAGAGCCATCCATCTAGGTTTAAAAAATTAATATTAATTTAGTTGCCAAATCTTAAAAAACAACATTAATATGATTCATAAATCAAATGCTCCATAAACATAGTATCATAACTTGTACTGAAGAAAACCTGCTAAGGTTGGCCAAATGATAGAAATTTTAAGTAATTTGTATGAAGTTTTAGATTTAAATATCATTATTATCATTATAGTGCACACAAAAAAATTGTACTGAGAAATAGGACTTGGGCATATTTTTTAGATTATGTTCTTAGTTCTTTTATGCAAATATAACTTCATTTAGCTTTGATTTTTGAAAAAATAATTTTCTGAATTAACTTGGTTCTAGTAATGCCTAAGTTTTTTTTACATTATTCTTGTTATCACTTATCCTTTGTTCATTTGAGTAGAAATAGACAGGAAAGAAATAGCCAGGAAAAAAAGGGAAATGAAATAGAACTAATAAATTTTCTTTATTTATTTGTAAAAAAAATTGTGTGGAACCTACTACAACACACTTTATCTCTTTTTATTTTTATTTATTTCTTAAAAACAAATAAATACCTTTCTAACATATTGTTTTTATGTTATGTGTTAGAATTTTTCTATAAATTTTATGGGTTAAAATCAATTGTGATATTTTGTTTTGTCAAAAATAGTCAATATTGTGATTTATTTAGTGAAAGTTAAGTCCACTAATAATATAATCGACTGCTAATGGGTTTTGGAAATCTAATATGGATGTGTGTGGAAAAAATTGTAGGTCTATTAATCACTGGGTCCATGAGGTAAGGTGCTTAAGATAAATTAATAATGTGTCACTGCATAATTCAATTACTTTCATGAGTCTGTCTTAGTAAAAACCTTAGAATTTGTGTTTATGATCAAATGAACGAAAACTTGGTTCTCTATTATGAGGATTCGTTGAACACAGGAGATTTTGGTACATATTTGACAATATCTTCAACAAGGAATCTTAATAAGTGTTGTAAATTCATATAAAATGTATATCATTCTTGGTATGATTTTTCTTACATTAAAAATAAAATAATGAAGTAAAACATAATTTTTAATTAATAGAAAAATATTTTTATATAACTTATTTATTTTTTATTGTCTTTTTCACTCATCTAAATAAATGGAGAGAAAAAATCTTCTACTTTTTTAATATTATCCATCTAAACAACACTTTTCTTTTAATTTTATTTTTCTTCTATTTCTATATTCTCTCTCCTTATCTAAACAAACCCTCAATGAGAATGTGGCATCTCTCTCCTTATCTAAACAAACCCTCAACAATGTGGCATGATTAGATGCATGCAAGTCATTTCTTTTATTGTTTTTTTTTTATGAAAGGGGCAAAAACCCAAAACAAGACAAAAGTATGCAAGCACTAGCGGATCTACATGAAGTTTAATGGATAATTTTCTGCATAAAGTAAATTTTTTTACATAAATATATTAAATAAATATTTTTGTATCCTCATAAAAAAATAGATCTTATCGCTATCCGATAATTTTTTAACAAAATGAATATAATTAGTTGTAAAGGATAAAAAAGAGAATAAATTAATATTAATTTTATCCACTTTATCCTTTTAATTTTTTTATTTCCATTTTAATAAACTTATATAATTTTTTATTTGAAAAAATATTAAACTATTTTTTGTCCCACTGAATTTTTTTTATCTGCCACTGTATGCAAGTCATTACTAAATAATGATAAGAATTATTTTCAAACATCTTAAAATATACGAAAATCAAAACTATTTTTATTTAATAACCAAAATCAAAATAAGTCTTGTTAACTACACTGTGTTTTTTTATAATGGAATTAAATACTATTTATTAAAGAGTAACATTATTGTCATATATGAAGCGTTTACTCAAATTTTTTTATATTTAAAAATTTAAAAGGTATTTAAACGCAGCTGCGGTGCAGAGTTAGGTTTATCGAAGAGGACAATAATTGACCAACTGTTGGGTTTTAAAAAACAATGGTTAATTGTTATAATAATTAGGAGGTCTCCAACCAATATTAAACAGTAAAAATACCTTTCAGCTACCAAATTTTAATTTAATTTGTTGGTTGACTGTATAAGAGGTAGGTTTGCTCTTTCCAATGCACTAAGTAGATTATCCAATACTTGGAAGCCAAATGCTATATGGATACTTATAAAACAAAATTAACATAAACCAGTATTAGGGAGAAGGTTCCTTGTTGCTTCCACTATTTGACGTTCATGTTAATTAACGGGTCTAAAGTAACTTGGAAGTTGGAACTAGGTGGATGTACTGTTTATCTTAGTTTATTTTTATTTTTATGGTTCAGTGTCAGGTTGTAGTTCTAATATTCAACTTTCAATTCAACGCCACAGGTTATTTTTTCATAAATAAATATGGTATTGTTTGTTGATAACTTGATATTTTAATTATTATTATAATTGATTGAGTTGAGTAGAGTAGGTCTTTGTTCACAAGTACATTGCTTGCTGGTCAGTTAGGGTCCTCCTTCTAGGCTATGGTTTGGTAAACAGGGGTCCAGATAGAGTCCTCTTTGCCCGTCAATTATTAATACACGAGACGGAATTATTCTATCACACAGAAAATTGTCCATCAAAAGCGATAGTACACTGTGTATTATATCACACAAATAATTGGCCACCAAAAGCGATAATGTTATATTCAGAAGAATCATATTCCTAGAAATATAATGTCAAGAAATAGTATCTTCATGAACGTTTTTTATTGACATTGTAACTTCAGAAAAATTAAAATTTTACTTGACTAAAAAATTGAAAAAATAAATGAAAGTGGAAAAAGAAATATTAAATGATGAAGAAGGGAAGAGGTAGTTAATGTAGGAAGTACTGATAACCTGTATTCTGTAGAAATGCGAGATACCTGCCATTTAACATGGAAAAAGGAGATATGAAATAATGAAGAAGGGAAGAGATAGTTGATGTAGGAAGTATGGAAACTTATATTCCGATAAAATGTAAAATATCCACCTTTTAACATGAAAACCAGAAGTGAAATATGAAAGTTTTGTATTTCTAACAATCAGCAATTCCTATGAGTATTTTTCCAAAACTTGCATCAAACACGAGGGTGTAATATTTCTAAGCTCAATTTTCCTATTAATGTTTTATATATTATACTTTTAAATAGACTTGAGACGAATTTTGTAATAATGATAAAGTTGTGTGATAATGGTTTATTAATCTTGAATTCAGAAACAATAAAAATAATACATTTGAACAATAAAATACATAGTTATTTTTTTTTTAACTTTAAAACAGACAAATTCTATATTATCAATACATTCTAATTAAATTCAAGATTTCCTTAGTCTTCGTTCCCAAGCCATCACCCATCAACGGAACCATCAAACAATCCCAACAGCATCATTTTGCCCGGAGCAAAGCCATCTTCGAAGAATCATTATGTAAAAACCATAATTGCTATAAAAACAATAATCTAAAAAGTAAAGGATTAACATGTAACGTAACAGAGGTCCATCTCTTGAGTGTTTCCGAAATTCTGTCCATAAATGCATGTGGTCCATTTTGAATAGGATGGTCATGGGGCCGCACACGAATATTGAAGAAGACAATACATCTTCTGTTATTGTTATTCAACTTTTTTATTTCATTTTCGATTTTAAACTTAAAAATGAGGTCAAATGTAAAAATAAAAAACAAACAATTAAAGTTTAACTTAAATCAATGTTAAACATTATTTTATCATTAGTTATTTAACAGTAAGTGAATATAATTTGTGAATTGATTAAGATGAATTAAAAGTTAAGGATGTTTACTTAGTGAACTAATATTGTAGAGCCTGTACATGCAAAGGTAAATGAAAAAAGTTTATTTTTATATTGCTAAAATTTATAATAAATAAAAGTTTTGAATATATAAATTATATTTAAGATTTATAATAAATAATTTATATAAATAATACTTTTGATAATTTATTTTAAAATTTTGAAATTTAATTTACAAGTAAAAATGGAAATGATAGATAGAAAGAGTATGTTATGATTCTTAAAATTGATGAAATCCAATCTAACAGTAAACTTTTGAGAATAACTAATTTTTTAACTTGCGAATTGTGTGCCTATACTCTATAAGACCTGTAAAAAAAAAAAAATACTTCGACACTATATTATAAACTCTCTCTCTCTATACATACTTACTTTTGTGTGCCTAAGTGTGTGAGCTTTTCCTTGTAGCAAACAGGCGGTATGTAATATGTGATTACCCCTGCAAGCCTTATGTGTGATTTGCTAAGAGCATAAATAGTTTTGATGAAAAAAGAAGAATACAAAATGTAATTGGCTTGGAGAGACAAGGACAAAACAATACTTGTTTAAGAGACTTAGATAAAAGTAATAGTTGTAATGATTTGAAATATTGTTTTAAGTAACTCTATTTGTTATGAAATTTTTGGTGAGTTTGCCAAAGAATGGAGCTAGTTTCAGGGTGAGACAAACCAATTGAGTGAAATAAATTCAAATTTGGGTATTAAAAAATGAATTATACTAAATGGATGATAAACTGAATTGAGGTAGGTCATGATATTAGTTAAGTGAGGTCCATCATCAACAGAATGAGAATCCTCCTCTTCTGCTTGCCTCTTCTCTGTGGCGAACTGTTCTTGTCATCATACTGCCCATTCTTTGTAACTACCATGCACACTGGTCGCTAGTAACTGCGCATGCGGTGTCCTATCTTATTATCTCCCACATTTCATCATTTTCAAGTCACACATATTTATTAATTTCAAAGAATGAATGAATGAATAAAAAACAATTATATCACTTTTAATTACCTGCTTACTTAGAAGAGAAATAGGAAAGAGAAGTTTCCAAATTCTGTGGACCTCATAATTTGAGATATCACTCCTCATTTGCCAATTGCCATGATTGGAAGATGATGATTTTTGGTGCATCTTTCCTTTTTAGAAAAAGTTAAATAATTTCTTATTAGATTTTTTTTATAAAAACAAATTTATGAAGTAAAAAGTTACACTTTTTTAATCCGTCTAAAAATATTTTTATATAATTTATTTGTTTGTTTTCACTACTTATCCAAATAAGTGAAGAGAAATTTTTCTATTTTTTCTTCTTATAAATAAATATTTAAAGGATTTTATTTATTATTTTGGCCCCTTTATATTGATATATTTTTTGAACCTATTACTTAAATTTGCTCATTCTCGCTATGTGTTTTTTATTTAATATTCATGTATTTTTTATTTATTTGAAAGTTAACTTTTTATCTTTTCTCGATATGCAATTTTTTATTTAAACAGAAAAATATTTATTGAACCACAGAATTTGAGCACAAGAGGTGCCCAATTCAGCAACAGATTACATCAAACTAAATCACCAAGTGGCTTATGATAATCTCCCAACCACCAATCTGACTTATCCTATACCCCCAATATCAATATATCACATACGGCCCCCATCAACCGTACAGAATTACAGATAAAACCCAACCAGGTCCAAATGTGATATAGCAAAATTTGAATATTATGATTTTGATATTTATATCTCTATCTTAATAATAATAATAATAATAATAATAATAATAATAACAATAATAATAATAATAATATATTCTTAAATAAATTATCCTTTGACTCAGGTCTTGGTTCTACCACCAGAAAGAATAATTTAAATATATTCACATTAATGCTAATGATTTGCTCTTATGATCTATGTTAGCTCACTTCAGCATTTCTATTGCAAACTAATGATGGATGAATTATAATGAGCTCAAAAGAGATTGCGAGAAATTATTTTTTTAGCAATTATGTATTTAGTTTAACTTTTTTTGAAAAATGTCATCTTCGATCAGTTGTTTAAGAAAACTTAAAAAAGACATTACTATTAAAAAGAAAATATTTGCGAATATGTACTAAGTTGGGCATTTGTAACCAAAACCACGGACCAGGGAGCACAAGTATCTTTTTCTTTGTTAAGTGTTTGGACCCAAACTAGATTGGGATTATAAATTATTTTTTTAATGCTTTACCTTAACAAAAATGTTACTATGTTACGAAAACATAAACTGACCACTAATTAAACGTGTCAAATTGTAAACACATGAATACTCTATCTCCAAAGTATTTTGTAACAAAATTCGTGTCTAAATTATTAATGAATATACGGTTGGATTAAATATTTGAAGTGAGAGTTATATTATCTATGATAATATTACCAACGAAAAAATACTTGTTGTCTATATCCAAAAAAAACTATTTATATTGCTTAGCGATTTTTGGAACTTAAATTAATTATAATCCAATCTTAAAATTGTTTTGATTGGATCGATTTTAAGTTTTAACCTTACTGTTTTTAAGGAAGTATTAAATTAATAGAAATTTTATAATAAATATAATAAAATAATTAAAATATCACATATCTCATCTATAAGTTATTACACGATCATGCTTTGTCTAGATAAATTTTTCCACAAATATTTATTGGATAAAATGAATTGAATTTCTCACACAAGCTCTAATCAACTTATGTACTTAGCATATGGAGAAGTTATATGAGAAAAACTTCAATAAAAGTTAAGTATATAAGTTTGTTTTAGCTTATGAATAAAGCTTAATTCATTTCACCTCCTTATTTTCTTTTACTGTAAGTGTTCATGGAAGAATTGATCCAAAGATAACCTTAATAGTAATATACTCTTCAAATATACAGTATTAAAATTAAATTTACACGACATAATAATTATATTCATATATCTAAGTCAAATAGTTACTTAAATAGTATCTTTAATTAAATATAATTTTCACAAATATATAAAAAAATAAAAATATAAATGAAAGTGACATTATAATTTTACAAATAAAAATATAAATGTATGTATAAGAAAAATTTGAATTGGATTGAGTCATTTTTAAAATTAAAATCAAAATATGATCTAATCAATTTTTTATATTGATTTTTATTAAATTAAATTAGTTTCTGAAGAACTCTAATTCATGTTGTGCCATTTGTAGTGTAGCAGTTGAAACTTGAAATCAGGAACAGATAATAAGACTGTTTTTTTCCTATTTTATGTTTTAGTGTGAATATGAAAGAATTGGTATGAATGCCTTGTAAAGCTTTATAGGACTTAGAATTGCAAAGAGGAGATGTATGTGAACATATCATGTCTACGCGGCCCAACTCAAGTGGAGAAGTTAAGAATAAGTATCACTGCTGAGCCTACTCCAAAGTTCAAGTTCATAAAAAAGAAGTCCATATCCCATATTTCGTAATAATAAGTTTTGGTTTTAAATTGAGAGCCAAATAATTAATTTATGATTTTTTTAAAAAGAAATTGCAATTCCTGATTTTTTGGGGTTTGAAAACCCTGGTTAGATGTGTATATGCAGGGAAAGACAACAGGGACAGTAAAATGAAATTTTAATAGCTTACAATCATAACAAAAGTATCTCACATTGCAGCCCTAATATGTATGTCTTATTTGTTCTGATGCAAGAACAAAACACATTATAAACAATGTGTACAGAAAGTGGCAGCTACGGCCGTGATTGAATTTGAATTTTTGCCTATTGCAACATAGGACAAGTCGAAGACGCACATATACAAGTCCAACTAATTTTAACAATTTGTTCTCTATTCCATTGAAATTGCACTTATACGCACAACTTAAGTTTTCTATAGATAATACTTGACAGAATACAGTAAAAAACTTCAACTCGTTAGAAATACTTAAAATTGAGTTTCTTACAGAATTTGTAAGTCTCGAAACCAACCACAGATAATAAGACATAATCTAACCAGAATGAGTGGCGTTTGGAAACCATTTCCTAGTGGATTTTACACAATAAAACAAGCTTGCTACCGTTTATATAGATTTTAGTAGCTAACACTGTTGTACAACAATTAAACAAGAGCTACACTAAAACATTAGTGATGGATGGGACTTCAAATTAATCCTTTTGGCGTTTGGGCAGGGGAAATGACACTCTCTGATGGGGATTCGGCTGCACGTCTTCCTGAGAGGGATTGGGAATGGTAGCTTCTTCATCCTCTGTTTCTTCTAAAGGTTCGGCAGGCCTTTTGTTAGGAATTGCAAACTGGTAGTTAGGACTGATTAATGTGTCCTGATCAGGTGGAAGTGGGATACCAGGTCCTGCTATAGTCTTTGGCAATGGTATCTTGTTGCGGTTTTGAGCCAACTCCAGAAGCACCTGCCAAGTGATTACATTAAACATATTATCTTTCAAGGGAACATATTATTGCTTGAAGGAAAAGAGCAGATGGTATTGGGTCACCAAAGAGACAGGGATCCTTTCAAGCAAGCATCTCCAGATTGCAGCTCATGATATGGTAACTAACAAAATGAAACTCAGCAAAAGGTTTCTACTTTCTAGATAATTTACCAAATGGCTATCTCAGCCATAATTCCTAACAACTGACAACTAAAAATTAGCACAAGATTAATTTCTGCAAGCTAGTAATAAAACTGCAATACATAAAGGTGAGGGCCTAGAAAGCTAGAGCCCACAAAAGAGAAAAGAAGACAAGAATAGTTTACATGAAATTTCTTATTTAATCCAGTTAGATAATTTAAAAACAATTTTATCAAAACTATATAGCATAGGTTCTTGTACCATGGTTGTCAAACTCAACTTATAAAATTGTACAACTTTACAATTCTAGGCAAGGAAAATGAGTTAACTCACTTGAAAACTTGTTCTTGCACAAACTTGGGCAGACTCAAGTAGATTCATTCATAGTTTCATGCAAACTTGGTCAGAGTCACAGTCTAGAACAGACCCAATAATCTTCCCCAAAACTTGCGCAAAACAACTGCATTTTAGGTGTTAGGTAAGAAATTCTGGTTCAGAGTGCCCTCTTTAGCATGCAAGTTTACTGGAGTACGTGTTCGAACTGCCAGTGCAGGTTTTGATTTGAAGACAATGGATAAGATCTGTAGAGGGATTTTATGGTCTGGCCCTGATATAAGAACAAAGGGAATGTTGGAAATTTGCTGCCCTGTAAAAGGTGGTTCGGGATTCATTGGTGGAGTGGAATAAAGCTGCTATATTGCAACATGTCTGGGTTCTGGTTGCAAAAAGTCCTTCAGTCTGAGTATGTATTCTACATGATGCAATGCTTCTAAAAAATAGAAGAATTTGTTGGTGTATTAAACCAGCAAATAATGGTAGGTGGATTTGTGGGAAACTTTCACAGGTGAGAGAGTTGGCTATAAGATATATTATACATGACATTGGCAATGAAACCAATACATCTCTCTGGTACAACTCTTGGCTATCTATACTTTCTATAGTTGAGAGGCATGTCTGGTGAGCAGATCATAGGACAGTTTAGTGTTCCCAAACATGTAAAAGTTGCAGAAATCAGCAAGAAATTAGGGAGTACATCAGAGCTATAGCCCTCAAACAGTGATCAACAAGACAAAGTTATATGAATGTCTGATCACTCAGTTTTCAATAAAAAAAATCAGGAGGTAAACAAGACATAAATGAGGTCATGTATCAATTCTCCACCCCAGTTGCCTCTTGGCACAAGTATTCTTGATGCTGGTGCATCAGTTAACAAATCCATTTTCTCCCATTTGTAACAAGTCGGTGCATGTGATCTATGTATGCTCCAGCTAGAGGAGAAGTGTTAAATATAACTCATGCAGCACTTATAACTATTAGTTTTAGCACATGTTAATACCTGTATGATTAGCATTTCTTTGCGATATCATTACATGTGCGGTCAACATTTGACACACATTACACAATTACCAAACCTAATACATTCAATGAAATGTAATTCTACAAAGTCACAGAAGCGAACAATTTCAAGTCCTCTGGTGGGTTTTAATTGAGTAGCAATATAGATATCAAGACATCATCACATGGTAAACAAGCAAAGTTCAAAAAGTTACTTCAAACAATCAGCGCACCCAATTAAATCAGCAACACGTTTAGATATGACAGAAAATACAAGAATTGGGGGGGAACACGCAATTTCTTATGTTGTGCACACGAAACAAAATTAAACAACAATTGGAAAGGAAGATGAATAAATCATAAATGAAGAATTATAAATGAATTAATATTACCTCACGAGGGGGTGGTTGCGAGAAGCTGAAGTTGACCTTGGACTGAATCGCAAGCTTAACGTCTTCACAGTCAATTGCAGATTTTCCAGCATGCTCTGAATAGACTTGTGCATCGGTTAACACATCGACAACGTAGCGATACCATAGCTCTAGAAACTTGTGAATGACGCGAGGTTCGTAGTCTTCTACGCCCATTGATTTCAGCAAAGACTTCACAATCTTCGCGTCCCTTGGCATTGCCGACTCTTCCTCTTTGTCACCCATGCCTCTCTACTCCACCGTTCAAAAACAACAACCAATTGAAATCCAACGGTGGCCGGAGTCGCCGTGAACGGTGTCGGATGGAATTAACTCCCAAACCCGACTCTGTCGCTGCTGATTCAGAATTTCTTTGATTGTAAGAGAAAGACTAGTAAGAAGCCAAAGGGCACAAAAACTCTTCCTTTTGCAAGAGTTTTACTTTATACACTATATAACATTTCTTATACACTATATAATTTTTTAAAATGCCAAAACTGCCCTTCTGTTTATTTTTATTTATGGTGCTTGCTTTTTTTATCACTGTTTCTCTCCATTTTGCTTGCTCCTTTGCTGCGATTTCCATTTTGCTTGCTCCCTTGTTGCGATTTTGTTGTGCATTGGAGCTGTTGGTGTTGGAGGAGGTAGGTCGTGGTCGGTGGTAGCTGGGTTGAGCTGAGGAGTCGTCGGAGACGCCATTTCAGCGGTGGGTGCAAGGTCGGGATATAGTGTATATAATACGGATAAATCCGGATCAATTAATCCGTGTATATCCTACGGATTGAATAATCCGTAGTTAGATTAGTAGTAAGAAAGGCTACGAAGTGTGTGAAGCCTCACGGATCCAGTGATCCGTACCAGGCAAGAGAATACATTCTAGGAATGCGCACGGATCCATTGATCCGTAGGCCAAATTTGTAACTTTGTGCATCTTTTATAAGTTTGTGACCAAAAGCAAAACACCTTTTATAAGTTTATGAAATAACTTCCCAAAAGCAAAACACGGATACTATAAAATAATTTTTTTATACTTTACATATATACAAGTCGAAGAAAATATAGCATAATAAGCACGGATTCCATCATCCGTAAATGGCCAAGAATGCGGACGGATCAAATGATCCGTAATTGGCCAAGAATGCGCACGGATCAAATGATCCATAATTGTCCAAGGATTGCGTACGGATTCAATGATCCGTAATTGGCTTAGGAATTTGAAGGGATGAGCACGGATTCGTTAATCCGTAATTGCCAAGGATGTAAGTACGGATCATTTGATCCGTAAGTATTTCTGCTATGCGTATGTTATTATTGAATGTTATTTAAGCAAAATAATTAAAAAGGGTAATTTTGGATTTTCACTGTACGGATATAGTGTATAAGAAATGTTATATAGTGTATAAAGCAACACTCCTTTTGCAATGGCCCTTATCTTGGCCCAAAGTGCTAATAGGCCCAAAGGAATCGACCGATTACTCTTTTTAGAGACATAATTATTCGATGGGTTATGCTTCCTAAACCCAACATATTTTTTTTATTTCCAACTTTACCCTCTTACAAATGTCCATATGTAAACGTTCAACACAAATGGATGAGGAGAAACTCACGACGAAGGAGACACAAATCCAATGAAAGCAACAACGAATGACGAGCGATGAAGTAGTAGACGAACCACGACATTGGGTGCACGAATGAATGATGAAGGTGGAGAAGAAGGAGAACGTTGTGCAAACAAAACCAGGTGAGATGAGAAGAAGAAGAAGCTGAATGGTGTATGTCTGTACTTAACAAAGGATATTTTCAAAAATTAATTGTACAATACTGGATGTATGGAAATATGCCTAGTGTAGTATAGGAAGCAAATCCCTTAGTCGAAAATGACAATTATATTAGAATTAGAGTATGTATTTGTTACTCTGTCATAAGGTGCTAATAGGCCCAAGGAATCGTCCGATTATTATATGATAAAGCTGCAATGCGCTCTTTCTTGCCGTCGACTAGTTCACAGATTAACAAAAAGAAAAAGAAAAGAAAAGATAAAATATTAGATTGACATTTCTGATATATTATATTGACACTCTATTATCTGAGAAATATATCATACCTTATAGTCTTGCAGAAAATATTGTAAATGTTTTAAGAAAAGTTGTATGTAATGTTAAAAGAAATCAAGAGTGCTAGTATAATTTGGTCTATATATTAATATATACGTGTGTGAATTTAATTCCTTTTAATGTGAATACAAGCCTAATATTATTAATCCACTAAATTTGTTTAAATAATTTGTATAAAATATTAATTTGAAATCTCATCATTGCCATTATACAATAAAAAAAACTTAACATGTTATTTTTAATTTATTATATGCAACTGTTGGGTGATGACCAAGCTGGTATCAACAATGAAGTTTGAAGATTGTTGTGAAGGTGCTGGGTTGGTGAACTCGTCTCAATGAAGAGGTCAGACTGATGATACACCTGTCGCATTGACGGATTGTGTCAAACCCACGCGATAGAGAAGCCGAGTTGTTTTGAAGAATTGAAACTGCTGGGCTGAGTTGAACCTGTTGCATTGAAGATGCCGGATTGTATTTGATTTGCCACATTAAAGTCGTAGGGGGAGAATTGTTGGACTTTACTCCTTCAATGTTGGTCCAAGCCCATTTGAGGGGTTTAATATTCCATACCTAATTTACCATTATAAATACATTAGTTGAGGATGTAATTAGGTTAAACTCAGATTTGAGAATTAAGAGAGCGTGAGATATTCTGTCATTTGACATTTGAGTGCGTGAGAGATTCTGCACATTTGAGCAAGCCTGCGTGCCTGCATATTTGAGAGTTCAGAGTGAAACACTTTGCGAGTTTGATTACCACCATTGTTGGAGAGGTTGAGTGTACCACCACCTTGGTGTGTTCTGATTCATTGTAACATTTCTCATTTATAGTAGATATTTGATCTGGACTAGTGTCCCGTGAGTATTTTCCTTTCTGGATTCAGGGAAGGTTTTCTCACGTAAAACAAATTGTTGTGTGATTGTCTCTCTCACTCCCTTTTGTTTTTTATTACGTTTCCGCATATTTGATTTGAGGGTACGCGCTTACCCAACGTTGGTATTAGAATTTAATTATTTGAGAGAAAGAGTTTTTTCCAACAGCAACTAACATAAAACACAACATGAAAAGAAAAAGACACGTCCTTTGATGCCTTTTTTGTTCCTTTTGTTTTTCTGATTTCCTCTTTATCACCCCTTGTAGATGTAGGTTACCAACATGTCCATACAAATTAACTTTTGCACACATCTGATCCTGATAATTTCCTCGACAATTTCATGTTTTGTTTTCTACTTTGAGCATCATGAAAAAAGAGAAAAAATTTTGAGTTATTCAAAATTCATATGAAATTCTATTTTTTTTCTTCAGTTGAAGACAAAGTTCGGAGCAAAATTCAAATCATTCGAAGATTATATTCATGGGTCCTTTTTGTTTTTTTCATTGGTGTTTTTTGTTAGAGTTTACAACCATGTTTGTAATGTTTGGATGATGGTGGGGCAAGAGATGTTGCTGGTGTAATATAGACAATAGACTTTCTTAAACCTACAAACAAAATTTATGAACGTGCTCTAAAGGAACATATTCGATTTCTCGTTTTAAAATTTTCATGTTGGTTTCTTTTGGGTAAATAGTTGTTTTTGTCTCTAAATGTGTAGAGGTTGATAAATTTTTCTTTGAAAGATGAAAATTCAAATTTTAACCCCCAAAAGTGAAATGACTAGTTATCCAAAATATAATTCAATCTTCATCTTTCCATCTTTTTTAATTGTTGCAAGCATAATATCACAATATGTACTTAAAAAAAATAAGAAAGCAAACATAAGTTAGAACAAATATAATAATAAACATAATATTGATTTATAAGTATAATCTGTCTGGTGCTCTGAAATTTCTATTGTGATAACATTAGGTAGTGACAAAATCAAGTTGATTTTTTTTTTGCAAGGATTAACTTAATGGTTGTACATCTTTGTTTGAGTCTCATATATTGGGTAAAATATTGTCACATTAGAAATTTCAAAATAATAGATATATTATGTTTTTAAATCAATATTATGCTTATTATTATGTTTTTTCTAACTTATGTTTGTTTTTCTATTTTTTAAGTGTTTATTGTAACGTTATGCTTATAATAATTAAAAAGGGAGAAGATAATGATTAAATTATATTTTGGATAAATAGTCATTTTTGTTATTGAATATGTAGAATGTTCACAAATTTATCTCTTTCATTATCTATAACGAAAAGAAGTAAACAAATGAATAGATTTGTTGCATTTTTTTACTTGGACTAAAATTTAAATTTTTATATTTTAAAGATAAATTTATCAATGTTCTACATATTCATGGACAAAATATCTATTTATCCTTCTTTTTATGAGTTATAATACTTTAATTGTGTTTAAAGATAACTCATCGCTTCTTTGGAAAAGAAAAATTTACAAAGAAATAAGTTTCTGTCTCTAAATCTCCTTATTTAAATTCTGTTATGAAAGATTGACATAGAGATTTATCTTAACATTACTCAAATTGTTTACACATGACTGATGTACAATTACTCATAGTTAAAATCATCTTCTTACAGACATTTTCAAGACACAAAGTACGTACGGTTAAAATGTTTAGAGAAGAAATTTCCATTAAATTTGAATTACCACGTCACTTGACATTCTTAACGTAAATATGTAAATGTGTCATATTTGGAACTTCAATCTAACTTATAATTTTTAAGAAAACAATATTTGTTCTAAAATATATATTATTTAACAAAATTAATAATATTAAATTTTTTTTAAAGATATCTTTAATAAATATTTAGTAAGAATAATGTATAAAAAGAATAAATAAATAATTAAAAATTTACCTAATATTCTTTTAAATTTAAAAAATTAATTATAATTTTTTAATATTCATATTTATGTTATAATACGGAAAGAACGGAAATTAAGAATATCGCTTAGGGTCGAGTAACTAAAAATAATGGTAACATAGTAGCAGCCAGTAACGTTATCCTTATGTAAAAAATATAAGCTAGCCAGAGAAACTCCATTAAAGTGCTACGCGCCACTCAGTTCAGAAAACGCCGGTGAAGGAAGCGTTCATGTGTTGTTAAGTGAAGTGACTGTGACGTGTACTTGAACTGTTCTTCTGTTTGTTATGTATGGCTTTGAAAGCTAGGCAGCAACACGCATTTCAATGACGGTGGTCGGACTCTTCCTCACCGCCACGAAGCTCGCCGGAGCTCCGTTCACTCTCACCGTCGCCGCCAACGCCTTCTCCTACTCCCGCTTTAGCAAGAAGAACCTTCGCCGTTTCCGCTCCCCCATCGACGAATCCCAAGACACTCTCGCACACTTTAACATCGCGGGTAATTTACAATTAAGCACTATCTCACGTGTTTCCCCATCCAAAAACCTTTCTTCTCTCAATTTTGTTATCTCTATTATGCGTAACTAACATTAACGACCTAGCGTATATAACATTTTCAGGTAGCATGAGTTCAATTCTATAGAAACTGTATTATAATCGAGTGGTCTTAATTATGAATTTAATTAAGTTGCAGTAATGAATATCATCGCATCGTTGTTGATAAAATTCATGTTTAGGATAAGTTCGGCCGCACTCTCAAGGTTTTTGTAGTGTCCGCAAATGTTAAGTGACCACAATGGCGGCTATATCAGCCGTAATATCATGCAATATCAAGGATTAGAATGAAATTGTAGATGTGAACTCATTTTAAAACTTTAGGACTTAGGGGAGTGTAAATTTTTAAGGTGTATGAACATTGAACACTTTAATTGTTTGTCTGAAAGCATATGGTTGAGGATAATATTTCCTTTTTTAAATTTTATTTGTTGCAGAAGGGGAAGATGAGTTTTTCTTTGGTTTGGCGACAGCGCCAGCACATGTTGAGGACAGTCTTGATGATGCTTAAATCCAGTTTGCTGAGAAAAAGAGTGGTGGAGGAATAGCGGATCACTTAATAAGTTTAAATACATTTGTAAATCTATGCATTTTACCCCAATTAAGGTTTGAGGAAAGTTGTCAAGTTTTGATTGACAAGGATCTTTCGTTAAATAAATTCTTCGAATCATTTTCCTTTCTTGAGCACACTTCGCAAATCTCATAATAAGAAGTCTTTTACTCGGATCAGGAACATATAAATCATTTTCTTTTCTTGAACATTCATTTTGTTTATCTTGAAATAAATCAATAAATAAAGATTCGAGAACATTTAGTATTACTATCACTTAACTTTGTAAAAAAAGAACCTAAATACCTTTCCATCCTAAAAAATGACAAATGACAAAAATGAATTAATATATATAAAAAAAAATAATGAAAATATTTAACTTAGCTCCACCACTACCCTGCAAAATAATGATTCTAGAAACCTACTTTCCACTCTTTTCTTCTTAATTTCTCTTTTATTTTACAGAGTCTGTCAAGCAACCCAAACATGTATACAAAATTTTTTAAATCTTATTTTCCAAACCTAAATACTTTTTATTGTTATTGTAATGGAAAATAATCAACTAGTTAAAAAATGAACCCATGTCGTATGAATTGTTTTTTTCAAGAAAACAATTGGTGTTTTAGACACTTACTTTTTTTTAAGAAAAAGAAAAAGATAAACACACTATCATTTTATTACAAATTACAATTGTTCACTTTTTAATAATTATTATAAAAGTCATATCAACAATGATTTATAAGATTAAATGAAAACATTGTAAATGAAAAAATTATTAATATGATTTATATTTATAACAATATATAAAGAGAATATTTCTATTTGGTGTCCACTTTTTTTTATTCAATTTTATTCCTTAATTAATGTTATAATCTTCTCATCCAGTACTTTGTTTCATTAACTAATAACTTATACGTAATTGTAAATGACTTTGACTTAATTTTTTATTTCCACACTTTAGTCAACCAGTTAAGCTTTCAGCGGTTCAATAACTCAAGTAAATTTACACCGTCATAAACCACCTACCACTTCAAATCTATAATAGTATACCAAAAACAAATACCAACCACTACCACTTTTAACAAAGAGTAATTTAATTAGTAATTGTTCGCACTATTTTAGCCTTCAACTATAACCGAGTAACTCGACAATTTTTCTTAGCCAGTCCTTCACGTTCTTGCTGCTCACGTTATATACCTTTCTCTAACCTACAAAATGTACGTATGTATTCTTCAAATGGTACAATAGGTATCGCGATGGGGAAGTCCTTGCGGGAAGATGACAATTTCACAAATCACATCGCCACACCATCACTTTTCCAATTGCACAACACAGTCAAATTCCTGTTTTCATCTCTTTTCCTCTTCTTTTCTTCTAATATATTATGGACATCATGTGTGACTTCTATTTAACTAATAAGGTTCATATTCAAAAAAGTGATATTGTTATCACTCATTTCTATTTGACTTCTTGATATTTGCATATTTGAAGTTAACTCACCACTTTTTGGGTTGGGCAAGGATGCAAGCACCAAGGCTACATCAAAGAGAATGGGATGAATGTAAAAATAGAGTTAGGTGAAAGAAATGAAAATGAAGGGGAATAGAGAAGAAACTTGTTCGTAGAAGATTTAGAAGGAGGATGGTCAATTGAATTTTGTAGTTAGGGAGGGATGATGCAAGCACCAAGTGTGAGTGATTAGGTGAAAGAAATGAAAATGGAAGAGGTATTTTTCGATATTTCAGTATTATTTGCATCTGCACACTCTTTTACATGTTTTTTCTTTGTGCATGTATATAGTTGGATTTTATTTTGGTAATGGTTTTTTAACAAGATTAATTTTAAGGTTAAAAACATAAATTAATATAAGAAATTTTAAGAAAACAAAAGTTAAACCTCTTTTTGAGTTTTTATCAAATAATTGGAACGCAAAAAATGGTTTGACAAACTGTTGTTAGATTTCCCAAACTTTTCTTTCATGTAACATAATGATCATTAATTCATTTTTCACTTTAGATATTAACATCAACTTTTAAGAGTACTAAAACCCTAATTCTTGGTGATAAGAGCCTAAAGTTTTTTTAGTTATATTCCAATCCCTTGAATAATTTAACTAAGAAAATTGTATTAAGATTAGACGTCAAAAGATGACTAATAAACCAAATTTCACTCCTAGATACACGGTCTAGATGTTTTGCTTCCGTTGAAGGTTTATAAAGTATTTTCAAATCACTATCCAATTCAAGCTATGAAAGATCAACCCATAACATACATTAAACATAGGAGTAAAACACTAACATTGAATCATATAAAAATAAATAAATAGCTCAAAATAAATACATGGGAGTTGGTTTGATTTCATCTAACCCCAGAAACGGAAGTTTAGCTAGCCCATAAACCCATGTAGAAATGAGGAAAAAGGAAAAAGAGGCTTTATTATCTTTAGGTCAAAATGTCTTTGTACTAAGCATGACTTCATTAGCGTATCTTAAGTGGTCACGCTAAACGCAATGGTCATGACACTTAGTGTCCTCTTGACTAATTCTTTGATCGATCATGTAAAGTGTCAATGATATGGTGTTGCGTGTGACTCCTATATAGAGGGATTTCTCTCTAGACCTTTTGCGAGTTAAGCATGGCATAAATCACACTTAGTGCCAAAAGCCAAACTTATTTAAAAAGGACTTCAAATATAGCTAACTGTTCTTCAAATCCTACACAAAATAAGGTAAACCTAATAAATTTCTAAAGTTAGCGATATGATACCTAATCTTGTTAATTACATAAATTGATTAAATATAAATGAATCACTGCCGTTGAAGAACTTAGCATGACCTATTATTGAGCTTACAAAAACAAATATTTGTTTTCATATACATTTAATTTTCTCATCGAATATTGTTTTGAAAATAACTCAGTCAATTTATATTAAATGTAACAATTATCTATTTCAATATATTTTGTTATACTTTTTAAATATTTCTAAAATTTAGATCTATTAGTTGATTTTAAATTTATTATCCTTAATCAACTTTTAAAATTGATAAATTGATTGATATCAATCACACGTAATAAAATTAAATGATTGTTGGATTTTTCAATTTCAAAACTAACTGATATAAATTAGTTATAGTTTGAATAAAATATTTATTAGATAAGTCATAAGAGTGTTATAATTAGTAGCTGATTTTTAGCAATCGATTAGCTTATTTTTAGCATCAAATCAGTTTATTGATGATTGATATAATTGATAATCGACTTCTTTGATAAATTGATTTATATAGTAAATTATTATTTCAATTGCTTATATATCTATTCTAACCTATAGTTTTATTTTTATTCTAAACTAAATTGTCAATAACAGGACTGTTTGTTAATCTCTTGAGGATTCATTCACTCTTCTGTCCAATACATTAGACAATAACGACAACACCAAGACAAAAGCCAGGTTCAGTCTACCTCAATATCACATGATTTAACTATTAGAATATAATAAAAATTATCTCTAAAAAAAAATATTTTCACAAAACGTGTACAACTTGCAGCTCCTGAATATTGAGCACGCTATTTCTAACCTCTAAAGAATATTATTAATTCTACTTAAAAAAAGTAAAGTTTTTTTTTTCTCTTTATCATGGTAGCTTATTTTATTTGTTCTCTCTCTTTTCATCATTCGTAGAATGTAAGTATTATGTATTTAAGAATTTTAAGTATGAATAGCATTAATTTTTTCTAGAAGGAATTGTTACTTCTATTTTTTTATTGTAAAGTAAAATAAAAATTATATTTCAAAAGAAGAAAACATTTTCAGTAATTTAGAAGTAATGACAACCAAGAAAAATTAAGATGTGGTAGGAAATGAAAACTGAAAACCGTTAATTCCGATTTGAATATAACAGATTGAAGAGTTTGCGTTGTATAGCCTAATAATAATGGCTTTGAACTCAATTACTGTTATACACATTATTCTCCGTAAATTTTTAAAAAAATCTTACGGTCCTCTTTTTTACACAACCACTGCAAAATGGTGGAAAAAAAACATAACAGTCATTATATTTAAGTACGTCCTTTTATGGTCAAGAATTTCACGCTTCCTTCCTCCTCTTCTCTTGTCCCATACTCCCTCCTCCTTGAATGTGTCGTTTCGCACAAAAGCAAAGCGCATCTTGCAGCACTGTCTATCCACTGTCTCTCTCTCTCAACCAGCATGCACATGTAACAGCTTACCATTGTTATAAAAAGCCTCTAGGACCTTCCACCAAATATACACTCCTACAGTCCTATCTAAGTTTTTGTCTCTGTTTTTCCATTAAGACTCTGTCTTTTCGTCCAAACCCCTCCTCACTCCCAACTCTCCATTCTCACTTTCACTCTCAGCCCCCTTCCATTCAAAATGTTGATGATGCTCTTTTCCAATTCAATAGGATGTTGTGTATGCGTCATATCCCTCCCATCGTTGAATTTAACAAGCTTTTAGGATTCATCGTGAAGATGAAGCACTACCCCACTGTTTGTTTCCCTTTCTAAAGAAATGGAACTCAAGGCAATTGTTCCTAACCTTGTTACTTTGAGCATCCTCATGAACTCTTTTCTGCCATTTGGGTCACATCAACATGGCTTTCTCTGTGTTGTCCAAGATCCTTAAATTGGGTTATGAGCCAGATATCATAACCTTGAACACACTCATGAAAGGTCTCTGTCTTAAGGGTGATGTCAAGAAGGCTATGCAATTTCATGACAACCTATTGAGACAAAGATTTCAGCTGGACCAAGTTACTTATGGGACTTTGATCAATGGGCTGTGTAAAGCTGGAGGAACAAGAGCTGCCATCAAGTTGCTGAGGAAGATTGATGGCACATTGACTACTCCTAATTTGGTAATGTATAACACACTTATGGATGGTTTATGTAAAGATAAACTTGTTAATGATGCAACACACTTATTTTCTGAAATGTGCGGTGGGGGAATTTCCCCTGATGTTGTCACTTACAATACTCTAATTTATGGCTTCTGCATTCTTGGTAAGATGAAAGAAGCAACTGGTCTGTTAAATGAGATGGCATTGAAAACCATCAACCCAACTGTCCTTATCTATAATACACTGGTTGATGCATTTTGTAAAGAAGGAAAGGTGAAAGAAGCCAAAACTGTGTTAAATGTGATGCTGAAAGCATGGTTGAAGCCTGATGTTATTACTTGTAATACTTTAATGGATGGCTACCTCTTAGTTGATGGAGTGAAGAATTCAATGAAGAATACATAACATGTATTCAATGCGATGTCCGTAATGGGAGTGACTCATAATGTTGTCACCTACAACATTATGATTAATGGATTATGCAAGATGAAGAACTTAGCATGACCTATTATTGAGCTTACAAAAACAAATATTGGTTTTCATATACATTTAATTTTCTCATCGAATATTGTTTTGAAAATAACTCAGTCAATTTATATTAAATGTAACAATTATCTATTTCAATATATTTTGTTATACTTTTTAAATATTTCTAAAATTTAGATCTATTAGTTGATTTTAAATTTATTATCCTTAATCAACTTTTAAAATTGATAAATTGATTGATATCAATCACAGGTAATAAAATTAAATGATTGGTGGATTTTTCAATTTCAAAAGTAACTGATATAAATTAGTTATAGTTTGAATAAAATATTTATTAGGTAAGTCATAAGAGTGTTATAATTAGTCAGCTGATTTTTAGCAATCGATTAGCTTATTTTTAGCATCAAATTAGTTTATTGATGATTGATATAATTGATTATCGACTTCTTTGATAAATTGATTTATATACTAAATTATTATTTCAATTGCTTATATATCTATTCTAACCTATAGTTTTATCTTTATTCTAAACTAAATTGTCAATAACAGGACTGTTTGTTAATCTCTTGAGGATTCACTCACTCTTCTGTCCAATACATTAGACAATAACGACGACACCAAGACAAAAGCCCGGTTTAGTCTACCTCAATCTGGGCTCTGCTGTGGAACATAATGAGTTTTATGGACACAAAAGATGTTATTCAAACTTGTGTCTTATCTAAAAGGTGGAAGGACCTTTGCAAACGTCTCACCAATCTCACATTTTGTTGTACCCTTTATTTCAAGGGACCTGAATTGCCTCTTGGATTCTGGCTACTCGAGATGACTCTATTCTCTACTTAATCTTACTATTAACGGCTTGGTTAAGGCTAGATTCTTAGATAGGGTAATTAAATTTGCCCTTTCACAATTTCATACATCAGTTTAGGGGGAGTTTGGTAGGAGGAAAGTTTTTTCATTAATGCGAACTATGATTCTTAGGATATTTGTGAGAATTAAAGATTAATGTAAAATGTAAAATATGTAATTAAAATTTTCTTTCCTTGGAATAGTTAGATTCTTATCCTCCTCCTTAGGAATGTTTTTGCGAAAAAATGAATTAAAATTGATTATCCAAAATTATAATTTCTTGACAATCTTTTTATATTAATTATAATTGTTTAGGATGTCGTATATCTTTCTTCAATGACACCTCAACCTCCGTGCTTTTGTTAAATTGGAGTTATTGAAATTGGAAGTGAAGAACTCATATGAAATTATATCTGATGAGAAAGTAAACAAATTTGTGGAGTAGTTGCTTCAGAATAATCCAATGGCCAGAGTTGATAAAATAATAAATTAATCACGGTTTATTTTGATTTTGTAATCAATTTAAATCAATGAAAGGATCTTTGTTCCACGGAATTTTAATGAATTCCCAAAAAAA